>VWYK01082926.1:17368-44216 GCA_013399775.1 Semnornis frantzii | reverse complement strand
TATTTACTTTTTTAACCATCTGCTTCTTACCCAGTGTATTCTTCCCTAGGAGCTTTCTAAGCACACTCCTCCACCAGCCCAGCTAGAAGAGCTAATTGCAACAAGCAGTTCATTAACAACCAGAGGAGACAATCACTCAAAACCTGCTTCCATTATTTGCTCCCTGAGAGAAGAGTTTGACACAGTAATTGTGTTGGCTCAGACAGCTCCCCAGAAGAGCCCATCAGGGAGACAACCCCTGCTTGAGGAGAAAGGGCAAATGTGTGACAGCAGTGAGGTCTAGAAAAGATGAAATAACAATAATTTAGTTCTTCCATTGTTCTTGTTACCACCCCTCCTACTCAATAACTTAAAATATTCATACAGCTCTTTTTAGGAACAATGTGTCCCCCCACCTCCCCACCCTTATTCAAGCCAGTATTGTGTAGTTCACTCATTTTGAAACCAAATTTTCCGAACCATGGGGGGAAATTCAAAAGCAGTACTACAGGGCTAGAAGAAAAAAAAAAAAATTAAATCATGTTGTTAATGTAATAGTTTAAATTAATATTGACTTAATATCAAAAGAAAACAGACAATTTTATTTCTGTTATTCTTTTACTGAAGTTTTTATGCTGACAGCATCTCATTTTTGCCAGTGTCAGGGCAATTAAGGAAGGCTGTAAATACTGACTGCAAGCAGCTAGACTAATCAGTTTTTAACTGCTGCCTGCAGCTCAGGCCCTCCACTGCAGGGGAAGAGAATGTTCTAGGACTCCTGTAATTATGGCCAGTTCTCACTCTGCTGTGGAGAAGCTGAGCTGCTTCTGCCATGGAAAGATAATTAGCAATTTCCTGCCTAGGGAGAGTCAAACAGAGATGGGGAAGGTAAAAAGCTTTAAATATCCACAGCACTCCCTGCTGCTCTTCTGCTCCTCCAGTGTCCACAGCACTCCCTGCTGCTGGTTCAAACTCTGCCCAGGGTCTGCTAGTCAGCACCTCTCTGGCATTCAGCATTTGCAGAGATGGGTTCCCCAGCTGGCCTCCCAATATCCTCAGGTGGGGAACTTGGTGCTGCAAGGTGTTGAACAACTCTGCATGAGCAGTGAAGACTATCAGCTCACCCAGATGAGGCTGTCACCACTTTGGAAGCACTGTAGAGAGCTGGGGATTTGGTGCATATGTCCTGATGTCTACAGTCATGTCTATCCTTGGTAGCACATGCTGATTCAAACAAGGAACCACAGAGTCATAGGGGTTGGAGGGGACATCTGGAGATCATCTAGTCCAACCCTCTTGCTAACACAGGTTCACCTAGAGTAGATTGTCCAGGAGGGTTTTGAAAGTTTCCAGAGACAGAGACTCCATCATCTCTCTGAGCAGCCAGCTTCAGTGCTCTGCCACTGTCAAAGAAGTTTCTTCTCACCTTTAGACAGAACCTCCTGTGTTCAAGTTTAAGCCTGTTACCCTTTGTCCTGTCACTGGGGACCACTGAGAAGAGTCTGGCTCCATCCTCCCGACACCCACCCCTTAGATATTTGCAAGCATTAATAAGATCCTCCCTCAGCTTCCTCTTCTCCAAGCTAAACAGCCCCAGCTCCCTCAGCCTTTCCTCATATGAGAGATATTCAGTCCCCTCATCATCTTAGTGGCCCTGCACTGGACTCTCTCCAATAGTTCCTTGTCCTTCTTGAGCTGGGGTGTCCAGAATTTCTCCAGAATATCCCTGTTTCCTTTCCCTCTGTGCTCACACATACTCCTCAAATCCCACACACCTCTGCCTGTTTCATAAGGCACTCAGATTTGCTTCCTGAGCTCCGCACAGGCACATCTCAAAATCTCCTACCAACCAAATCTTTTGTTCACCTGGAGGCCACATAACAAAGCAGACTGCCTGGAGCATTCACTTCTGTCAGTCGGTGTTGCTCTCAAGGTGTTCAGCAGCTGAGCTGCATCCACTTCATTTGCAGTCTCCATTCAAGGGATGCCTGCAGGTGCTGTCATGTGCTTACAGAGTTGCCTAGCTCAGAACAGACCTTTGAGATCATCCAGTCCAATTGTTAGCCTAACACCTACAAGTCCTTATCCCTAAGCACTACATCTACACAACTCTTAAATACCTCCAGGGATGGGGACTCCACCACCTGCCTGGGCACAATGTTCAAACCCCTAACAAACCTTTCAGTGAAGAAATTCTTCCTAATATGCAACCTAAACTTCCCTTAGTGCAACTTGAGGCCGTTTGCTCTTATCCCATCACCTGTTACTTGGTTGAAGAGACCAACCTCCTCCTGATTCTGACCTCCTTTCAGGTAGTAGTGGAAATCAATGAGGTCTTCCCTCAGTTTCCTTTTCTCCAGAATAAACCACCCCAGCTCTCTCAGCTGCTCCTCATAAGAGTCCTCTAGACCATTTGACAGCTTTCCCCCCCTTCTCTGGGCATGCTTCAGTGCCTCAATGTCCTGTAGTGGAGGTCTCAAATGTGAACACAGTATTTGAGATGCAGCCTCACCAGTGCTGAGTACAGGGATAAGATCTCACCCCTTCTCCTGCTGGTCACACCACTCCAGATACAGACTGGGATGCCATTGGCCCTCTTGTCCATCTGGGCACTCTGCTAGGCAGCCATCAATCAACAGCCCCAGGGTCCCTCTCAGCTGAGCAGCTTTCCAGCCACTCCTCCCCAAGCTTACTCCTGGACACCTCAAGTGGGAGTGAAGACAAACCCTCTCAATGAGAAAAAGATAGTGAAACAAGATGTTAAGGTAGCTAGCTGGTCCCAAAGCAACTACAGGGAACCACTTCTGAAAGGCCCACAGGATGTCTCCTGCTCTTTCACTTAGACAAGTTCTCCCCACAACCACACACATGGTCTTAAGACTAACTTTGTAAGCAGCTTGTGCCTAAGGTTTAATTCCCAGAGGAAAATACAGTTTGCTTTCCTTCAGCTCCCATTCCCTGATGGAGATTTCTGTTGGTGTCTTAGGGTCTGATTTGTAGGCTGCTGAACCCGGTGTGAGTTGCTCTTTGATGTTCAGTTATGAGACCACAGCTCAAGACCTTAGCAATTAGTTTGGGCCACATGTGCTGGTGGCTGACAAGGTGGATGCTGACAGTGTAAAACAATAGCAGAGGAGGCATACAAGAGGAGTGTCTATTTCTGTTGGATGCTGTATGGTGGCTCCTGCTGTCAGCTGTGGTCTCCAGGTGCATCATAGCTAATACTTATGTGGCAACAGCTTAGAAGAAGAGGGGATAAGAACTCCCCAGCAAGGAAGGTGAGAGTCAGCAGAATCACAGAAATATTCAGGTTGGAAAAGACCCTCAGGATTACCAGGTCAAACCCATATCCCTACTCTTCAAGGTGCACCCTAAACCATATCCCCAAGCACCACAGCCAAACAACTTTCAAACACATCCATGGTTGGTGACTCAACCACCTCCCTGGGCAGCCCATTCCAATGCCTGAACACTCTGGCTGGGAAAAAAGTGCTTCCTAATGTCCAGTCTAAACCTGCCCAGTCTCAGCTTAAGGCCATTCCCTTCTTGTTCTATCACTAATTACCTGTGAGAAGAGACCAGCACAAACTTCTCCTCCTTTCAGGTAGTTGTAGACAGCAATGAGGTCTCCCCTCAGCCTCCTCTTTTTCAAACTAATGAGCCCCAGCTCCTTCAACCAGGTTGGAAGAGACCTCCAAGCTCATCCAGTCCAATCTATCACCCAGCCCTAGCCAATAAACCAGACTATGGCACTAAATGCCCCATCCAGGCTTTTCTTAACACCTCCAGGGATGGCAACTCCACCACCTCCCTGGGCAGCCCATTCCAATACCAATCACTCTCTTTGTGAAGAACATCCTCCTAATATCCATCCTAGACCTCCCCTGGCACAACTTGAGACTGTGTTCCCTTGTTCTGTTGTTGGTTGCCTTCCCCAGCTTTGTTGTCCTCCTCTGCACTCAACTCCAGGATGTTCAGAGGACTGAAGATCATAGAATCACAGAATTGCCTTTGTTGGAAAAGACCTCTAAGATCATCCAGTTCACTCATCAACCTAACACCACTGTGGCCATTAAAGCATATCCCCAAATGCCACATCCACACATTTCTTGAACACCTCCAGGGATGGTGACTCTACCACCTTGCTGAGCAGCCTATTCCAATGCCTGAACACTCTAGCAGGAAAGAAAATTTCCCTGATATCTAACCTAAACCTCCCCAGGCTATCTCCTCTCATTCTATCACCTGATACTAGGGAAAAAAGACCAACCCCCACATCAGTCCAACCTCCTTTCAGGGAGCTGTAGAGAACAACTTGGATGTTTGTTGATCATCATTTATGAAGGAAAGTGAAGGGGAATCTGAGGAAGATGCAAAGGAAAAAAATGACTAGAAATGGAAACCAAGTCTTCCCAGCCACCTCAGAGGTAAAATGCCAACAGCAACCAGCAACATATTTTTTCCAGAAGCATACAGCATCATGTGTAAATAAAACCAGACTTCTGAAAATTCTTGCAGTGGTACTGTAGTAACTAAAGGGTGTTAGCAGGCACCTCTAACCAGCACAAAAATGTTTCTCCTCTGAGTCCCAGATCTCATATTGAAATGGGGCTTGCCTACTTGTGCCAGCTGTGAATTTGATCTCTGGGTTTTGGTTTTTTGGTTCCTTTTTTTTTTTTTTTTTGGGTAAAATTTCAGATCCTGTGAAGGATATTTAAAAGAGGAAGTTCTTCAGTCCCCTTTCTGTGAAATAAGGTATCATGATGGAGCAGGTCCAGAGGAGGGCCATGAAAATGATCACAAGGTTGGAGCACCTCTGCTATGAGGAGAGGCTGAGGGAGCTGGGGGTGTTCAGCCTGGAGAAGAGGAGGCTCCAGGAAGATCTAATAGTGACCTTCCCATACCTGAAGAGGGCTACAAGAAGGATGGAGACAGACTGTTTACAAAGGCCTGCAGTGATGGGACAAGGGGCAATGGTTTCAAAATAGAGAAGAGCATATTTAGATTGGAAGTTAGAACAAGTTCTGTAATATGAGGGTGTTGGAACACTGGAACAGATTGCCCAGGGAGCTGATGGAGATATTCAAGGTGAAACTCCACAGGGCTCTGGGCAACCTGATCTGGATGAGGGTGCTTTTGCTTACTGCAGAAGGGGTTGGACTAGATGAGCTTTGAAGGTGCCTTCCAACCCAGACCATTCTATGATCAAGGAATTATTTCAAAACTGGATGAATTCAAGTGTTCTTTATTGCGATCCTGAGAGCTTTTTGTCTGCAGGGCAAAGAACAGGTTTTAAAAGTCCAAACCCACCATGAATGCTTTTCTGGGAAGGAAAGATTATATATATTACACTTGGTTTCTTCCCAAGGTTTGTATGTGTGGCGGAAGGCCCAGATTATGCCTGGAGCACATATCCTGGGTATCCTCCTCCTTTCTCCCCTTCTTCTCGGTGAGAGAGGCGGGGAAACAGACAAAAGATTTGGCCCCTAACGGTCTTCACAGAGGTCACGGTGCTGGCCTCGTGCATCTCCCCTTTTGTGAGGTAACTTGGGATTGGTTCCAGGAATGTTTCTTGTCTGTTGCTATTGGTCAAAAAGCANCAGCCGATTGCACTGCTCCAGCCCGGGAATCTGGATCATGCTTCGCCCAGGGGCTGACCACTCCGAGACCCTCCTGGGACCCGCGGAAGATTTGCCTCGCGCCCGTGGTTCTCCTCAGACAACGTGTTCCATCGAAGCTACGCAAGCAGCAAAGCCTCACGCGTCACCGCCACGTGAAAGCCACCACGTGGCAGGGACAATATTTTTCTTCATTTAAGCCTTTACGGATAATTTGGATTATAATTACTGAGACTCCAGTCAGTGAGTAAACTAAACTCCCCTTTTTAAAGTTCCTAAAAGTTCCTGTTTAATCTTTAAGCAGTGTTTGTGCTGCAGGACTCTCTAGTTATTTAAATTTTCTAAAAAGTTTACAACAATCATTTCAATTAATTTGATTGAATATATCTACATTCTGCAAAGACAGTTTAACCAACCGCATAGTAGAATCTGTCTGTTAGTTGTAAATAAGTTTGGGGGAATTTTCTTTAATAAAAAATTGGCTAATATTTTTGTATCAGCCTCATTACAATTCATTTATAATTCAAATCCCCCCAAGACAGTATGTCTTACCTCTGTCTCCTTCTGTGGTGACATATCTGAGATCGATTATGCCAAGACTAAAGTCTGCAATTTTAAAAGTCTAGCTCTTTACAAGCTGTTTTCTTCCAAGAACTTGGGAAGGCTGAGGCATAGGAAAAGCCCAATAATCTGGCCTGTTATCTGTATCATCTCCAGCCCTGTGTCTTTGCCTGTCTGCCCTCTCCAAGCAGAAAACACTGGCTCAAGTAGCACACATACTCCATTGTGGTGGTTTAAATGCCCATCTGTATGTTTATCTGAGGCCTCCCTGAATGGGCAGCCTCATTAGTGCTTGTGTCATGGACGGATGGCCCAACACAAGTTCTGTTTGTGTAAGAGAAATTCTCCTCTCCTGCCTTTATCTCTTTTGTTCCTCCCTCTCTGGGAGTTTATTCTTGGTAGAACTCACTTCCCTTATTTCTGAGGTTGGATCCGGACTCCTTTACTTTCCTTCTGCTCTGCACATGCTTAGGAGAAATCTATCTGAAAAGGCATGCAATTTTAACCTGACTGTGGCTTTTACCTACAGGAGTGGCACTACTGAAACTAGTGGGACTAACTGAAGAGGAAGGTGTTACTTAGGATGAGGGAGGGAGGGTATCAGAAGTAATTCCTAAGTAATAACCTTAAGGCGTGACTAAGGCCTTGAAAGAAGCAGTGAATCTATTTTCTCTGTCAATAATCAATATCTGCTTCATGTCATCTCACAAAATGGAGGGCCTTGGAGAATAAAGCTTTTGAGAAGCAACTGAAGGAGCTGGGGCTGGTAGTCTGAAAAAGAGGAGGCTGAGGGGAGACATTATTACCATCTACAGCTGTGGAAGGATGTGTGGAGAGGCTGCTGGTGGTCTCTTCTCACAGGTCAATAGTGATAGAAAAAGAAGGAATGACCTCAAGCTGTGACTGGGTAGGTTTAGACTGGACATTAGGAAACAAGTTTTCACATAAAGAGTGGTCAGCCATTGGCATGGGCTGCCCAGAGAGGTGATTGAGTCACCAACCTTGGATATGTGTAAAAGTCNAGGAGGCTGAGGGGAGACATTATTACCATCTACAGCTGTGGAAGGATGTGTGGAGAGGCTGCTGGTGGTCTCTTCTCACAGGTCAATAGTGATAGAAAAAGAAGGAATGACCTCAAGCTGTGACTGGGTAGGTTTAGACTGGACATTAGGAAACAAGTTTACACATAAAGAGTGGTCAGCCATTGGCATGGGCTGCCCAGAGAGGTGATTGAGTCACCAACCTTGGATATGTGTAAAAGTCAGCTTGGGGGTATGGTTTAGGGTGCACCTTTTAGAGTATGGATGTTGGCTGGACTTGGTGAGCCTGAAGGGCTTTCCCAACCTGAATGTTTCTGTGATTCTGTGAAAACTTGTGTCTGGATTACAAACAGTGAAGGAAAGTTTGTAAATTATGACCAACATTTTCACTGGATTGATTCTCCCTTCACTTGGCTTTATATTTTGCAAAGCTTGTTTAGAGGCAGGATGCTGAATCTGCCATGCTTAGCTGCACCAAGCAGCACTTGAGTGCACAAATGCTCCTACCGGGTGAGCTAAGAACACAGTAAATTCTGAGGAGCATCGTTGTGTCTCACTGTCTGGGACACTTCCCAGTGTAATTGTATTAGTCAGTATGAGGGGAGGTCACTGTTGGTGCTTTAAATCTTAAAAGGCTTAAAGAGAGCAAACATTAGCCTTCACTCGGTGGTTCAACAGCAGGTGGGGTTTTGCCTCCACAAAGGAATTGCAAGAGCGAGATGTTAGGTTTCCAAAAGTGTGTGGTGGACTTTTCTGCTTCATAGCTGCTGTATTTGGTTCACTCCCTGTTCTCAGTGCTGTCTGCAACTTGAGTGCCCTACTGGATCCTTTCTGGCTTATTCCTCAGCTTCAATGGGAATTTTGGGTGTGGGTGAGGACATCAAGGAGATAAATGAGTGATGGCTGAAAATTACTGAGAATAAAATGATGACACCCTCCTAAGTACTTCTGAAAGCCATCTGCAGAAATTGAGATAACAGAATCCAGTCTTCTCTTTTATCAAAGAGCATGTTCAGGAAGAGTAATGAGGCTAAGGAGGAATTGGTTGGCTTTCAACAATAAGTAATTATCTAGGACTGAATGTACACATGCAGCACATATGTGGAAGGAGGTGCAAGTGTAGGAGTCTTTTCCTTGGTAAAAACACATTTGTAAAACTTAAAAAGGATTCCCGAGGCTCACAGAAGTTGTTGTACCCTACTGATAGCTTTTTACAGCTGAGCTTAGGTTTCAGTGTTCAGATTGCTTCAGCATAGCTATGGGAAAATATGACCCTGGTTGTAGGAATAGGAAGGAATGTCTATTTTTCATCCTCATGTAATTGAAAACTGACTGAAAACAATTGGCAGGAATTGAAATATTCACATTTGGGCAGAGACCAAACATGGGAAATAATCAAGCCAAAGGACTTTTTTTTTTTTTGGGGGGGAAAGATTATGAGGAAGTGCATAAGAATAGTTTTGTTGGAGCTTTTTCTTTTCATGGTGTTTTATTAGAGGTGACTCAAAGTATAAATTGTCCAACTGCTTCTTCCCGGTGCTTGTTCTTTGAATATAAATGTAACAGACAGGGTATCTTTAAATAGAAATTACATTCTTGTCAGCTTACCCAAAGCCCAAATATGGGACAGAGTGTCAGAGAAAAGCACTAACATGAGGGATTCAGAGACTTGACAACTGTACAGGTTCTGCTTCTGCCTGATAAAAAGCTTACACTGACTTGTGCTCCCTGAACTCACATAGAACCGTGGAGTTGTAGAATCGCTAAGGCTGGAAAAGACCTCTAAGATCATCAACTCCAACTGTAACCCAACTACAATGACCACTAAACTGTATCCTGAAGCATCTACACGCTTCTTGGACCCCTCCAGGGATGGTGACTCTGCTGCCTCCCTGGGTAGCCTGTTCCAAAGGCTGACCACTCTTGTAGGAAAGATTTTTTTCCTAATATCCAACCTGGACCTCCCCTGGAACAACCTAAACCTGTTTCCTCTTGTCCTTTTCCTAGGGGAGAAGAGACCAACACCAGCTTCACTAAAACTCTTTTAAGGCAGATGTAAAAAGCAATAAGGTCTCCTCTCAGCCTCCTCTTCTCCAGACAAAACAAACTCGGCTCCCTCAGCTGCTCCTCATTTACCATGCCCCCCACACCCTTTACCTCCCAGGATATATAAGTAAGGGAGAAGTATCTCCTTGCATGAACAGCAGCAGAGAGAAGGAAATCTAATGCAGAGTGAAGTGTGGGATATCTGGAAAGCGTAAGGCAAAGAGGTATTAATATCCCATTTATTTTGGTGTGTTGCCACCTTGTGCTGAGGCTAATAAAGAGGCACATGGCACCACTGGCAGAGAGACTTGGCCATGTGCTGTAACCTGCCATAAATATGCCATGGTGTAGCTGAGGAGCTTTGCACTCCCAGTGTCATCTAGTGTGACCCAACCATTGAAGAACCACTCCATGAACACGGCATTTCTCTCTCCTGCACATCTGTTTCTTGTGTGTATCTTAAGAGCCAGATCTGCTTAAGTAACATTTAAATTAAAGCTTTACTGTGATTTTGGTGTTGTTTTTTTTTAAAGGGAAAAGCAGGTGAGAGGCCTGCAGAACCAATTCAGACATAGGAAAGGGAGCCTGCTCTTCAGTGTGACTTTACTACAAGATCACTTCTGCTCTCTTTTACTTCTCTGTGTTCAGGGATGATGCAGAGTCATCAGCTTATGCCTTACATTGGGTGCAGAACTGGAGAGAAGGGCAAAGGTTACAGTTGAGATCTTGCAGGCTGGTATGAGCTGATTTGGGCCCAGTGTGTTTCAGAGTAGTCCCAAAGGTCCCTCCTTCCCGCTAAAATCCTCTCATCTGCTGCCTGAGACCAGCTGCACCCTACATAGGTGACAAAGACATCTTGTGTTACACCAGAGGCACCATTCTCCTGCAGGGAAGTGGCAGCAGCCCAGCTAGTGCAACATTGGGATCCTCCTGCAGTGATAAAGAGTAAACTAAAAGCTTGCAGGGAAGTGTAGTGGTACACAGTGCTCCTGGAGTGCCACTGGGACACTGTGCTAACCTCTGTGTTAGCAATCCCTGCTGAGCTCATGTCTCTTCTCACACCCTCCTTGGGGGACACTTTCCTCTTCTTCCTTCCTTCCAGGGATTGGAATGCTTCCTGTCCTGCTCCACTCTTGTTGACAGTACCCTTGGGTGCTCTTGCTGATGGGAGATGCTGTCACACCCTTCAGAGCCCTCTAGCTAGAAACCAGGTGTTCAGCTGACTCCCTGCAACTTTTCTTTCCCTTCCCTCTCTGGGAAGGCTGCTGTCACCAAGACAGCTGGACCACAACCTGCTTCCAAGGTGCTGCTGCAATTTGAACTTGTGCAGAAGGAAAAAAATCCTGCCCATCCTGTGCAAGTGGTTCACTGTGCTGAGCCACCACATCAGCCAGAGTCTAGCTCCTTATTACATCCAGATGCACAAACAGTTTGCCTGCCAAGAATATGCTTGGTGCTTCACGAAACCCTATCACTGAAAGGGATTAGCGTCAGGGCTGCCAGGAGCAGCTTTTGGGAAAAGACATCAGGAGGGGGGGAGCCTCTGTGTGTGTGTGGCACCTTCAGCTTGTGAGATGGCCTTGCTTCTGAGAACCCTCCTTCTGATCAGAGATATCTAAAAGCACAGAAAGAGTAAAACAAAGCAAGAGAGGAAAGTCTGCTGACTGCAGATTCTAAATCAAAGCTTCACAAATCTGTGCCCTCTGCAGTCCCACATCCAGGATCCTTTATTTCTGTTCTTGGTGCTCTACTGCACAAGTCCTCCCTCTGGCTTCTCAGCTCTGGGCAGTTGCTTTGCTGTTAGGGTGGTATCAGTCAGCTCCTGCAGCTCCCATCTCACAGTTGCCCACCTAGGCACCTTTCTGTGTCTCTAACCTCCCTGAGAAGAGCCTCATTCTTCCAAAGCCTTTGTGCTTATTGCATCTGTTGTAGCTGCTGCTCAACTTAAAAGTTAGGAAAAGTTAGTTGAATTTCAAAAGTTAATTTTAGAGAGCTAAGAGGATGATGCATCTCTCTTGTGAGGAAAGGCTGAGAGACCTGGGGCTGTTTAGCCTGGAGAAGAGAAGGCTGAGAGGGATCTGATCAATGTCTACAAATATCTGCAGGGTGGCTGTCAGGACGATGGGGCCAGGTTCTCTTCAGTGACACCCAGTGACGGGACAAAGGACAATGGATGTAAACTCAATCACAGGAGATTCCATCCCAAAGGCAGAGAAAAGCCTCTTTACTGTGAGGGTGCTGGAGCCCTGGAGCAGGCTGCCCAGAGAGGTTGTGGAGTCTCCTTCTCTGGAGACTTTCAAAACCCACCTGGATGTGTTCCTGTGTGATCTTCCCTAAGTGATCCTGCTTTGCAAGGGGGTTGGACTCAATGATCTCTGGAGGTCCTTTCCAACCCTTAGCATTCTGTGATTCTATGGGTTTCTAGTGTTAACTACCCAAAGAAAAGACTTAATTGCACTTGTCTGAGCAAAACTGATAATCATTTCAGCTTGGGGGTTGTGGACTCTTACTGCTCTCTATAACTCCCTGAAATGAGGTTGTAGGGAGGCCCACCTCAGGGCACATTCAACCCAGTAACAAGTGATAGAACAAGAGAAGATGGCCTCAAATTGCACCAAGGGTGGATATTAGGAAGGATTTCTTTACAGAAAGGTTTATCAGACACTGGAAAATCATGCCCATGGAGGTGGTGGAGTCCCCATCCCTGAAGGTATTTAAGATGTGTGTAGATGTAGTGTTTAGATAAGGACTTGTCAGTGATTGGACTTTATAATATTACAGGTCTTTTCTGAGCTAGGCAATCCTCTGATTCTGAGACATTGGGACAGAATCTAAGGTTGTTCTTTACTTAAAGGGTAGTTACTGTCATTTGTGCAGAGGTTGCACACATATAGCCCCAGATTTTGTGTTATGTTTTGCTGTGGATGAGAATCTGTGAAATAAAATAATTATTTTTTAATTTGCTTGTGGATCTGTAGTGATTCAGCCACCAAAGTAATCTGAAGCTCAGGCCTGAATTCAAATGGGTAATAGCAGACCCCAGGTTTCATCTGCCTTCCAGTACCTGAAGGGAGCCCACAGGAAGGCTGCAGAGGGACTTTTCATCAGGGTGTCTAGAGACAGGACAAGGGGGAATGGTTTGAAGCTGAAGGAGAGTAGGGTTAGACTGGATCTGAGGAAGAAGTTCTTCAGTGTGTGGGTGGTGAAACTCTGGAATAGGTTGCCCAGGGAGGTTGTGGATGCCCCCCTCCTGCAGGTGTTCAAGGACAGGCTGGATGAGGCCTTGAGCAGCTGAATCTAGTTGAGAGAGGGGTCCCTGTCCATGGCAGAGAGGTGGAAGTAGATGATCTCTGAGGTCCCTCCCAACCTAAACCATTCTGTGATTCTATGAATGGGACAACTTTTCAGGCTATTTGAAAAGGGAGTCTGAATTTTGCAGATGAAAACTACTTCCATAACAATTAAAGCTCAAGTTGCCTCAGGACTAGTATGCTATGCAAGAGCTTCCTTCTTCAACAGAACAAGCTGCTCCTCCTTACTCAAGGCAAATGAGCTGTTTGAGCTGTTAAATTTGTAGGCTGAGTTGAGTCTGGTTTCTGCCCACAAGAGCACAGACAGCAAGAGTCACATATGATGGAGCTATGTCCTAGGTGGATTATGTTCATCAAAGGCAGGCAGTGCCACAGCATTAACTGCTTCTGGAAAGTCTGCAGAAAAATGTGTCCTAGCCAGTACAAACCAGATGGGAAAATATATCTGCTAAGCAAGCAGAGAGCAGAGAAATGAAGTACAGATACATTCCAGATGCAGCATGGGGTAAAAAAATGCCATAAATGTTTAAGGTTTCATAATTAAAAAATATACTTTCAGTGAGGGGACTGAAGCAACATATAAATAGGCATCCAGTGCCTGCCACAGGCTTTAGCCCTGTGGAAACATTTGGAGGAGAAGGCATAAATAATGTGATTTTAGGGCCTCCTGTCTCAGAAGGCAAATGGCATCATGGGTTGCATCAAAAGAAGTGTGGCCAGCAGGTTGAGACAGGTGATTCTGCCACTCTGCTCTGCTCCAGTGAGACCTCAGCTGCAGTACTGCATCCAGCTCTGGAGCCCTCAACACAAATGGACATGGACCTGGTGTAACAGGTCCAAAGGAGGGCCACAATTTGGGGGCTGGAGCACCTCTCCTAAGAGACACAGTGACAGAACAAGAGGACACAGTCTCAGACTGCACCAGGACAGGTTTAGGATGGACATCAGGAAGAAATTCTTCACAGAAAGAGTTATTGCTCACTGGAATGGGCTGCCTGGGGAGGTGGTGGAGTCACCATCCCTGAAGGTGTTCAAAAGGAGTTTGGATGAGGCACTTAGTGGCATGGTTTAGTTAATTAGAAGAGTTAGGTGATAGGTTAGACTTGATGATCTTAGAGGTCTTTTGCAACATGACCAATTCTGTGATTCTGTGACAGGCTGAGGGAGCAGAGGTTGTTCAGGCTGGAGAAGAGAAGACTCCAGTGACACATCATCGTGGTCTCCCAGTACCTGAAGGGGGTACAAGAAGGCTGCAGAGAGACTGTTTACAAAGGCCTGCAGTGATAGAACAAGAGGCAGTGGTTTGAAATTAGAGAATGGCAGATTTAGATTGGATGTTAGGAACAAATTCTGCACCATGAGGGTGATGGAACATAGGTTGCCCAGGGAGATAGTTGAGGCCACATCCCTGGAGATTCAAGGTCACGCTCGATAAGGCTCTGAGCAACCTGATCTAGTGGAGGATGTCCCTGCTGAGTGCAGGGGAGTTGGACTGGAAGTCCCTTTCCAACCCAAACCATGATTCTATTTTCATAGATTCAGGTCCATTGTGCAGACAATTTCAGTCAGTTACCACCCTCTGAGTGGAAACATTTTCAACATCTTGTAGCACCGTTGCTTGCAGCTCTGTGGCATGAGAAATGGACCTCTGCTTCAGTACCACAGGACCAATGTCTTCATCACACTGCTTGATTGGGATCTCTGCAGGCAGGTTGGGTGATCAGGTTGGGTTTCAATGTCCTTCATCAGTGAAATTGGTCTGTTTTGATCTCTGAATGGTTACTCCCTTGTGAAGCCACAGGAGAGCTCACTTTTTGAGAGAGCTGACTTCAGGGTGATTGGATGAATTGGATGTTTCCTCTCTCTGCCTTCTGAAGCTGATCACACAAAGACTACCTTCAGTGCTTCCAGATCAGAAACACCACTGTAGAAACCAGTTTTCAGTGACCTTTTCTTTATATTGGTTTCATGAAGCACCCAATTCAATCATGAGGCTATTAATTACCACCAAATTTCTCATTTTGGGTCATTTTGGGTTATTAACATCATAAGGATGGAACATGACCTGGTGCAAGAACTTGTTTTTATTTATGTCCTCTGATACAAAAAAATAAACCCAAACCCAAACACCAAAAAACCAGGAGGGCAAGTCAGCTGCAAACTAAAGGGAATAAAATGTGACCTTTCTTGACAAACTGTCTGAATTTTTGTGGCTTTCTCATGTCTTCATGCTGTGAGCAATGTAAGGAATGCTGCAGTGTCTGCAAACTCTGATATTGAAAATAAAAGCTTTATACAAGCCAGTTGCAGTTTCCTCTGTCCACTTTTCATTTGCTCATTCTCTCTGTTTTTTTTTTTTTTTTCCTTTTTTCTCCTTCCTTACAAGAAAGCAAGGTCTGGAGATTATTCCCACATGAAACACTCCTCCACATGGGTCTGTCAGTGCTGCGAGTCGCTGACATGACATCCCACTGCTCCTAGGAGATCCATGAGCAGCCGCTAATGTGTCTTTGCCAGGATTCTCCTGTCTTATTAAAAAATATGGTTTCATTTAACTCCTCACAGAGCGAGGCCTTGTCAGAACGGCGCTGCAAGAGCCTGCAAAGCCCTTCCAGCTGACCAAGGTGAAATTTTGTGCGTCTCCTGCCATCTTGTGGGACTGGGGAGAACGTTCGCCTTGCTTACTGACAGCTGAGACCCACTGATTGCTTCGGGTTGGAAGGGAGCCTCAGAGGTCGTCTTGTCCAAGCCTCCTGCACTCAGCAGGGACACCAACTAGAGCAGGCTGCCCAGGGACACATCGAGGCTGATCGTGATTGACTCTGGGGACAGGGCCTCAGCCACATCCCTGAGCAACCTGCTGCAGTATTTCACCACTCCTTGTGCAGAACTTCCTCCTCATGTCCAACTTAAATCTCCCTTGCTCCAGTTTCAAACCCTTGTCCCTTGTCCTATCACCACAGGCCCTTCTAAACAGTCCCTCCCCTGCCTTCCTGTAGATTCCCTTCAGATAGTGAAGTGCAGCTTTAGGGTCTCCCCAGAGCCTTCTCTTCTCCAGGCTGAACAGGCCCAATTCTCTCAGCCTGTCTTCATAGGAGAGGTGTCCCAGCCCTCTGACCATCTTGGTGGCCCTCCTCTGGACCTGCTGCAGCAGGTTCATGTCTCTTTTGTGCTGGCATCAAACCTTTTCTCATGTCCCCTTGACTAGAGAGCAAACACCACATTGAGCATGGCATCCTCTTTTGTAGAAGCAGATTAAGGGCAACCTGCTGACCTTTGCTGGCAGTGTTCTAAACCTCTGCCAGCATGCCTGTGCCCAGGGTTGCCAATTTTAGATTCATTTTCTATTCCTTGTTAGAGGAAGGGATTGAAGTATGTAGAAGTTTCTCTTGCTGTTGGCCATTTTGGGGGATGCCCATGGTGCCTGCTGATGAAAATCTGCAACAACAGCTCCTCTATATCTGGCAGAGTTGGCAGACAGGTTGAGTAACCGAGCATGGGGTTAGAAGCCAAGAACTCCTGTCTGCAACCCCAGCTAACCCCAGCTAGGGCTGTGTGAGTGGCCTCACACAAGGCTCTGAGCATAGAGAAAGAAGCCAACAATTTCTGAGTGATAATCCCATATTTGTCCTTTCTTAAAGCTTCTCACTGCAATGAGCAACAACTTTGCTCTGTGTAAATAAAGGAAGAGCAACTGCCAGCCCATGAACCACAGGCTGCCCTCCAGAGCTGCTCAAGCTGGCAAGGCTTGAATACCAGTGGCTGAGCCAGGTGGGTGCTCCCGTGTTGTAACTGTGGGAGAGCAAAAAAAAGTCAGTGCAGCATATTGCCTGCCAATGCCATCACTTTTGTGAAACCCAAGACAGAAAATGTGGAATCAGTTTGACAGCATCTATCATCCTAGGGACTTAACCTCTAGAGCCTCTGCACCTCCATATTGAGGGAAACTTAGGTGACTTAAGTGACACTGAAAATAGTCCTAAAAAGTTACACTGTCTTTTAGTGCAGCATAGGAAAGAACTGGAGTAAAGTGAGATCTAATCCCAAAGCCATCTGAATTTTCTGAATTCTATGAAGATTTTTTTATCAAATAATTTTCTCCATGCTGACAAACTGAAAAGCATCCCAGGGAAAAACAAAACAAAAAACCAAAAACCAAACAAACAAAAAACACCAAACCAAACCCAAACCCAACCAAAAAACCCAATCACACTATTTAAACAGATCAAGATAATGAATGGATTCCATGGGCCTAGGTACATGTGGAAGTCATTCCTGTCACCTCCTGGTAAGCAGCAGCTCACCTCTTTGCCTCCTTTTAGGAGAAGCTGCCAATGTGACATATTAAGCTGTTGTAGCTTTCCAGAAATATGAGCAGATGGAATCTGAGGTTGAGATGTTTGCATAATATAACGAAGACCTATGAATACACTGATGGTGTTTGATCTATAGAATATAGGTGCTAAAAAGATAACTGTCTCCAAATGGTTGGAATTTGTGTGTCCAGTCTTGAACAGGAACCATTTGTGAGCTTAATGACTTAGTTTTTCCTTACGTGCCCATGCATGTTGCCATGGACAATTTGATACCAAATCCATAGTTCTGTGGTGAGAGGCTTTGAACTGAAATCCATGCTCTGAGAACAGAATCCTGATTTTGACTGTTTCTGATTAAAATAAATGTTCTCTCATATAATCAGTTAGAAAATACCAAGTCTACCTTCTTTATGAATATGAAATAGACAAGGTTTGTAGGGAAAGGCAGATAAGTGAAGGAAGGAAATTTAATCTGTCAAGATCCACTTGCATGTTAATGAAACAATCTCTGTGTGGAGAGGTAAAATGCTCACAGAATCACAGAACCACAGAAACATTCAGGTTGGAAAAGATCACCCAGTCCAACCAAGGACTTGACTCTACAAAGTGCACCCTAAACCATACTCCCAAGCACCACATCCAAATGACTTTTAAACACATCCAGGGTTGATGATTCAAACACCTCCCTGGGCAGCCCATTACAATGCCTGAACACTCTTGCTGGGGCAAAATTCTTCCTGATGTCCAGTCTAAACCTACCCAGTCACAGCTTGAGGCCATTTCCTCTTGTTCTATCACTGTTTAGCTGTGAGAAGAGACCAACGCCAACCTCTCCACAACACTCTTTCAGGTAGCTGTAGACAGCAATGAGGTCTCCCCTCAGTCTCCTCTTTTTCAGATTAAGCAGCCCCAGCTCCTTCAGTCACTCCTCATAAGATCTATTCTCTAGGCCCATCACCAGCTTCATTGCCCTCCTCTGCACTCCAGCACCTCAACATCCCTCTTGTAATGAGGTGCACAAAACCGAACACAATACTTGAGGTGTATAAGGGGACAATCGCCTCCCTACTCATAGTGATTCAGATGTGATGAGAGAAAGGTGTTTTGAGAACTTAACCTTGGTGCAAAGACATGACACTATATTTTTCCTCTTTTCACTTCTTCACCTGTGTCTTTTGTATTTCTCTACGTTGTCTTTTTCTGTATGTTATGAATACCTTTTTTTGCAGTTTATGTTAATCTGATCTGAATCTCAAGGTGGTTATCTTATAGCAGAATATTTCCTCATCCCAAAATTGTGGTGAAGCCATAAACTAGGTTGCTGAGGCCTAAGCATTAACAAACACCTTCTGTTCCTACAGAGGCTGTGCGAGCTGGTTTGTGAGGTGGTGTTCTAAGGATCAGAGAAGATCCCTGAATCTCAGCGTTCATCTGCAAGTGTCATAAGCTTGATGTGTAGGAACTTCCTTCTTATTGCCAAGGGCCTGTCCAGTGGTGTTATTCAATAACGAGGGAAAAAACAGAAAGCTGATGTGTTTTACAAATAGGAATGTTTCTGACGTGAGCTAGAGATGATGCTTTTCAAAACCTGGAATTTCTCTGACATGAGGTTAGTAGCATCACTGTTTAGCCACCATAAAACCAGCAGCAGATGTTTCATAGGATGCTATCAAATCTGAACCATATCTAGCAATCAGACCTGTACATTGCTTCAAGTTTTGGGAGCATTTTAGGACTGGAGAATAATGTATTAATACAAACTGTCACTGTTTCTATTTCTGATTCATTAAGAGTGTTTAAAGACTACCCTGGGGCTGTGCAGGGCACAGCCATTTCCCATTTTATAGTTCATTCTACTCTTACTGTCTAGAGAACAAATTCCTATGTTTTCAACAATAAGGCAATCTAAACATTACTTACTCTGGCCTTCTTCTCACCAGCAGGGTTCTCAGACATTGAAATGGTTTGCCCAGGGCAGCAGTGAAGTCACCATCCCTGGAGGTGTTTAAGCAATGTGTGCACCTCGCACTTAGGAACATGTTTAGTGTTGACTCTTCAGTGCTTGGTCAAAGGCTGGACTGGATGATCTTGAAGGTCTCTTCCACACAAGGATACTCAGTTATTCTTATATATTCTTATATATTCTTATGTGTTTTCTGTGACTCTGTGACTTCACAGGCTTTCTAATGAGACTTTTTTGTGTGGTGGCAGTTGAGGACCTATCTGTGATGCAGCACTATCATCCTCTCTTTATCTAGCTCCTAGGCCTTGGGGTTGAATAGGACTGCAGCCTGTAAAAACAGTTCAGAAACACCAGGTGGAGAAGATGACAAGGCAAACCAGGGAAGACAGAGACAGGTTATTAAAAGGGACAACTATAATAACAGCTCCTAGGGCTGTGACATGCAGGCAGTGTCTGCAAAATGTGGTGTGGGCCAGGAACTAAACTTCAGAAATGAAGTAATATTAATGAGCATGGCTGGAGGCAGAAAAACATTTCAGATGTACTGATTGGAAGATGAGGGAATGAAGACACTGTGGTTCTCCTCCCTCTCTACTCTGCCCTGGTGAGGCCGCATCTGGAATATTGTGTCCGCTTCTGGGCCCCTCAGTTCAAGAAGGACCTCAGGGAACTGCTTGAGAAAGTCCAGCACAGAGCCACAAAAATTATTTAAGGGAGTGGAACATCTTCCTTACAAGGAGAGACTGAGGAGCTGGGTCTCTTTAGTTTGGAGAGTAGGAGACTGAGGGGTGACCTCATTCATGTTTGTAAAGATGTAAAGTGTGAGTGCCAAGAGGATAGAGCCAGGCTCTGCTGGGTGATGCCTGATGACAGGACAAGGGACAATGAGTGGAAATTGAAGCATAGGAAGTTCCATGGAAACATGAGGAAATTTTTTCTCACTGTGAGAGTGACAGAACACTGGAACAGGCTGCCATGGGGGGTCGTGGAGTCTCCCTCTCTGGAGATATTCAGGATCCTCCTGGATGTGTTCCTGTGTGACTGGGTATAGGTGATCCTGCTCTGGCAGGGGAGGTGATGATGATTTTTTTGAGTACCTAACATTCTGTCATTCTGTGATTAATGACTACATGCAGACTTGGGTTATGTACTTCACCTTGGGAAAGCAGTTTAATTTCTTATTTCTCTTTTCTACTCTCTTTGTCTGGTTTACCTACTTGAATTTCAGGGATCTGGAGTTGAGATTATGTACTTTCATGACAGAGGAAATTAGGACTTTATTGGAACTCAGGGCTTTATTGGAAGTTGTTGATGCCACCATGATATGAATAATGCATCACAGTGCTGCACCATCCTAATGACAGTTCACATGGTTTTCTTTTTTTTTCTGCAGGGAAGAGTTAATCACCTCTGTGGCAGGGATGGTTCTTTTCGTCCTTTGCCTAAAGCTGCTCACCCAGTTTATGATAGGAGCGTGGTGTCTACGCAGACGCTTGTAGGGTCAGATGAGTGCTTCCCAAATTGAGAGGAATAAATAACTCATGGGGAGCATGTGTGTATAAATGCAAGGCAGAGCAATGCAGTTCTTCATAGGAGAAAGCAGAGGACTCATAAATTTCTGCCATAGGACAAGTTTTTCCCTTTGGCTGTGACTCCCAGCAGAATTCATTGCCTCCTGGGGACCATGACTGTCTTCATAAATCTTAACAAAAAGGTTTATTTCCTCTAGCCCAAGGAGAAGGTAAGAAAAAAAAAATCAGAAATCTTTTTGCTGATCCTTTGACACAAGGCTGCTGAGCAATGATGAGGACAGCAGAGCATAATGAAGCAAAGCACCTTAACCTGCACCTGCGTGAAAAGCTGCCAGAATAACAGTTGAGGCAAAATTATCATGTTCATATGAAAAATAAAAAATAAAAGAGAATGACCAATGGAGAGTCCAGCGGAGGGCTACAAGGATGATGAAGGGACTGGAGGACTGCCGTATGAGGGAAGGATGAGACCTGGAGCTGTATAGTCTGGAGAGAATACTGAGAAGGGATTTAATAAATGTTTATAAATGTCTGAGGACTGGGGATCAAGAAGGAAGGGACAGGGACAGCCTCTGCTCACTTGTGCCCTGTGATAGGCCAAGGGACAATGGATGTAAACTACAGCACAGGGAGTTCCACCTCAACATGAGGAAGAACTTCTTTACTGTAAGGGTCACAGAGCATTGGAACAGCTCCCCAGAGAGGTTGTGGAGTCTCCTTCTCTGCAGACTTTCAAGCCCTGTCTGGATGCATTCCTGTGTGACCTGCACTCTCTGGAGATCTCCGGAGGTCCCTTCCACCCCCTAGCACCTTGAGAACCTGTGATGACATGGCACCTGGGTATAGTTGATAAGAATTCTGTGGCCCCTCTAGGGGCAGGCAGGAGAGCTGCGAGTTACCTGGGTCCGATGGGTGGCACCGGCAGTGGCCTGGGCAGCCTGGCAGGCCTGTGCTCAGGCTGTGCTCTGTCCTCAGCCTTCTGGCTGCCTCCGAAGCTCTTTGCCTAGCTGAGTGCTGGGGGCTGCTGCATCTGCCCGGCAGTTACTTCCTGCTGGTTGGTAAGCAAAATGCCTACTTGGTCCTGGCAGGCTGGAGCCCTGCTCCGGGGAGGCTTTTGATGTCTGAGGGTGTGTGTGAATGTGCCTGTCCTTCCTCATCTTAAAGCAAACAGCTCTGCAGTGTGCTTGGAGTGGTGCATGAGCAGTTTAGCACTCACTCCAGCCTGTTTTAGGGTGGAGAGGTCACTCGGTAGCTCTTTGGGCAGCGTGGCCCACCTGCAAGCAGGGCTGGGGTTATGGATGTCCACAGAATCTGCGTTGGAAGGGACCTCCAAAGGTCATCCAGTCCAACCCCCGCTACAGTAAGCAGGGGAGTGCTCATCTAGATCAGGCTGCGCGGAGCCCATGTCGGCTGCAGAGCCAACCTTTTATGTGTCACGGCGCGGCGGCGGCGATCTGGCAACAGTCAACCCGCCTTGTGTTCCAGCTGCTGCTGGGTGCGGCTGAGATTCACTCCCCACTGACGCCAAACTGTACCTTTAATGTGGCTAATTTCACATCCTCAGGAACAGAACTAACACTCGAAACGCAGCCAAGTGCCTAAAAAGGTTTATTCGACAGGCCGCAAATAGCTGCCACGGTGGTCGAGCGATGATGATGCACGGAGGGGCGGGAGCGGGGCCCGGCGGGACGGCGGCTTCGCGTCTCTCTCCGCGGCAGATTTCTGTCTGTCAGATGCACGCCAGGGCAGGGAGGCAGGCAACGCAGGCAGGTACAGGCAGACAGGCACGACAGGTAGGCGCAGCTGGTAGCGGCTCCTCACGGCAGGCAGGCAGGCAGGCAGGCGGGCAGGTAGGTAGGCACAGATAAGGCATGGCAGGTAGCAACCGCCCCCTCTCCCAGCAGACGGCTCTCAAGCAGGTCTCCAAGCAGGTTTCAAGCGACCCCTAAGCAGCCTCCTAGGCCGTTCTGTTTCAGTCTCTAAGCAGGCCTTTCCAGTCTCTTCCTCAGGCAGTTTTTACAGTCTCACGCCTTGCCGCCCTGCCCGCCTTGCCCGCCCTGACTGGCAGCGGAGCGCGCCCGAAGCCGGCCCCAGGGCGGCTCTCGAACACGCGCCTGTCTCCAGGCGTTTCTGCCGCCTTCGCCGCCAGGGAGTCCCCGGGGTTCTAAGTCCCACCAGAGGGTCTCCCGAGCTCGGAGCCCCGTACTTGACCCCAGAGGGCCGAGTGCTAGATTCCCGGTTAGCCCAAGTGATTTTCCCGACGCTTCTCCCACCGACGTTGAACCACAGAGATATTTCCGCGCCCTCACAGTACGTCGCCTGAAGCTCTGCAGCCCTCTGTCCATCTGCGCCAGAGCTCCCTGTGACCAGGGGTCCAGAGGGACTGCTGGAAGCAGTGCTGGCCCGAGGGGGCAGCCCAGTGGCTCTCTCCCGGTGTGAGCCACCTCCCTGCTGCACAGATGAGTCGCATTCATGGGCTTCTCCCTGGGAGTCCTCCCAGCTTGGGCTCCTGCTTGTTGTGGGGACTGGGCCCGCTGGCGACGTCTGTGTTTTGCCCCTGCGTGGAGGAGCCCCCTTTTCAAGGTGGATGTCTCACTCGTGCCCTTTCAGAGCGGTGGGGCAGGGCAGGATGAGACTCACAGAATTCCTAGAATACCAAGCTGGAAAAGATCACCTAGTCCAACCCAAAGTGACTGTGAGGTGGTACCTGACCTCCCTGTACAGCCTTGGGAGCTGTCCTGCTGGCAACCTGCTTGATGTGAGCTTCTGACAAGTGAGGTTCAGGTTCAAGTGCTTGAGCATACACAAAGGCATCTGAGACAGACAAGGAAGAGACTGATGTGCTGTTCCATAACTCCATGGCTGGCATGCTGCCCTGGTGCCACTTAGCAAGCCAGCCTGGGCTGCTGTACCTGCGGCTGAAGGCCTCTTTATAAAGAGGCGCAAAGCCTCTTCCTCTGGTTGTGCCCTGCCCTGGACACCTCGGTGCCACAGCACCAGTGGGCAGGCAGCTCAGCGGCAGCTGCTGGTGAGTGCAGGACTTTGAAAAAACAGAGCACATAAGTACTGTCTTCAGCTAGCATATTGGGAGAGATTTGATAGTGCATGTTGATTTTTGCTGTCTGCAAAAGGTATTTCTGATTTAACTGAATTAGTCTGCCAATGGTTCTGTTTTGGGCACCTCATTACGAGAGGGATGTTGAGGTGCTGGAGTGAGTGCAGAGGGGGGCAATGAAGCTGGGGAACGACCTGGAGAATAAATCTTATGAGTGACTGAAGGAGCTGGTGCTGTTTAGTTTGAAAAAGAGGAGACTGAGGGGAGACCTCATTGCTATCTACAGCTACCTGAATGAACGTTGTGGAGCTAAATAGTGATAGAACAAGAGGGAATGGCCTCAAGCTGTGACTGGGTAGGTTTAGACTGGACATTAGGAAAAATGTTTTCCCAGCAAGAGTGTTCAGGCATTGTAATGGGCTGCCCAGGGAGGTGTTTGAGTCACCAACCCTGGATGTATTTAAAAGCCATTTGGATGTGGTGCTTGGAGATATGGTTTAGGTTGCACCTTGTAGAGTAGGGATATGGGTTGGACTTGGTGATCCTGAGGGTCTTTTCCAACCTGAATGTTTCTGTGATTCTGTGAACAATGTAACTTTTCCTTCCTTATTCATATGCTTTTTTACTGCTGCCAAATGACAGTTAGAAGTCTTTGGGAGCTGTGACTAAAACAGGCTGATATTTTCCCTTTGAGAAAGAGAAGAATTGCAGGCAAGGGAAACCTGCCTGATAACACTGCACAGACATAGCTTCTGTGAGTGCTCTGCGAAACTCAGTCTTGTTCATTGGAATCCACCCAGCATCTTTACTATTAGGTGTAAGGAAGCTACAAGGAAGTCTAAGGCCCTCTTGGAATTTAATCTGGCAAAAGATGTAAAAAAATGACAAGAAGGTTGTTCAAGTATGTTAGCAGGAAAAGGATGTCCATTGCCCCTCCTACTATCACTAGGTATCACTGGGAAGACCCTGGCTCCATTCCTCCTGACTCCCACCTTCAGATATTTTTAGACATTGATCAGATCCCCTCTCAGCCTCCTTTCTCCAGGCTAAATGGCCCCAAGTCTCTTAGCCTTTCCTCATAAGAGAAATGCTCTAGTGCCTTCATCATCCTCGTAGCTTTCTGTTGAGCTCTTACCAGTAGTTCCCTGTTTCTGTTGAACTGGGGAGCCCAGAACTGGACACGATATTCCAGATGTGGTCTAACTAGGGGGAGGAGAACCTCCCTCAACTCACTGGCCACACTCTTCTTAATGCATCTGAGTATACTATTTGCCTTCTTGGCCACCAGGGCACGTTGCCATCCCATGGATAACTTATTATCAACCAGGACTTCAAGCTCCTTCTCTGTGGAGCTACCCTCCAGCAGGTCAACACCTAACCTGTACTGGTGCAGGAGGTTATTCTTCCCCAGGTGCAGGACTCTACACTTGGCCTTGTTGAACTTCATTAGAAGATTTGTAAAGCTTTGCATAGTTGAATGCAGTTCTCTCATGAAACGACCAAAGATGACCTGAACTAGAAAAATATTCAGCTTTATCCTTTTTTCTAAAGGCATTATGTAGCTTTCCTCCACCCTTTCCCCTCATCATTGACATGAAAAACATATCCAATGCTTTCCAAAAGAGGAGAGCACAGGCACATTTCCCCATCTGTGGTTAAATTAAGTGTTGTAAGGAATGCTAATCTAGGGAGAGGCCAGATGATAGCATTGTTCCTAACAAACTCTTCCCTGAAGGCATAAGATAGAGCAACTGTGGCTGTTGTAACTGTAGGTAAGGTCGCTCTGTTTCATCATAATATACTGCCAAGGCTCTCACTGCCTCTGGACAAAATCCTGACCTTTGGAAGCATTCTTAAAAAGCAGTGCAGAGCCACAAAGATGCTGAATGCAGTGGAACATGACTCTGCTGAGGAAGGGCTGAGGGAGCTGGAGCTCTTTAACTTGGAGCAAAGGAGCCTGAGGGGTGACCTCATTCATGTTTATAAAGATGTGCAGGGCAGTGTCAGGAGGACAGAGCCAGGCTCTGCTCAGCAATGTCCAATGATAGGACAAGGAGCAATGGGTGCAAGCTGGAGCATAGGAGGTTCCACATGAACATAAGGAAAAACTTTTTCTGTGTGAGGGTGCCAGAGCCTGGAGCAGGCTGCCCAGAGAGGTTGTGGAGTCTCCTTCTCTGGAGACATTCCAAACCCACCTGGATGTGTTCCTACACGAACTACCCTCAGGAATCCTGCTCTGGCAGGGAGGTTGGACTGGATGATCTTCTGAAATCCCTTCCAACCCTAAACATTCTGTGGTCCTCTGGATTAGCTCCAGCATTTTCTATCTCTCCCATTTGCCAAGAGGATTAAAGATATGGGTGTCCCTGTCAGGAGAAATGCTTAAGCCAGGCATCTGCTGTGGGAACAGTAAAACACTTGGTGGATGTTCCAAAGTGCAGTGGCTCTGATTGGGGTTGCACCATTCACTCTAAGTGGGGAAGAGACTGGAAAAGGTGTTGCAAGTTGCAACTGATAGGTCATCTAGACATTGACTATATAGGGATGGATCAAGGCCATGATAATTCTTTCCATACCCATTTCAAAACAACAGGGTATTTCCACCAGTTGATGTTTCCTCTGTTGTGATTTTGATGAGAAAACAATGGGGAAAAATTACCTCCTGGCATAAGGCTTCCTGAGGTGTGCCAGTCACTTACAGGCTGTGGGAGTAATTGGCCTCTACTGTGGTTAAGCACAAGTGGAAATTAATCAGGTAACAATGCTTTCATGTGACTTATTAAGGTGTTAGCGTCAATTGCTCATTGCAAACAATGCATTTGTAATCTGGAAAGACCTCATGGACGTTACACTACATGCTTTATTAATGGCAGTGGAGGAAAAACCAGGACTTGTCTGAATTGCTTCAGTTTACTGTGGTCTCACTGAGTGGCTGTAAACACATCTTTGTAGGGTATCATTATCTGTGCTAGAAATAATAACAAGGACACAGAGCTGTTGGAGAGAGTCCACAGGAGGGCCACATAGATGATCCAAGGGCTGGAGCACCTCTGCTATGAGGATAGGCTGAGGGAGGTGGGGGTGTTCAGCCTGGAGAAGAGAGGACTCCAGTGGACCTTGGAGTTGACTTCCAACTGAAGGGAGCCTTCAGAAAGGCTGGAGAGGGACTTTTTGTGAGGGTGTCTAAAGACAGGATAAGGGGGAATGGTTTGAAGCTGAGAGAGAGAATGTTTCCACTGGATCTTAGGAAGAGGTTCTCCAGTATGAGGGTGGTGAGACTCTGGAATAAGCTTCCCAGGGAGGTTGTGGATGCCTTCTCCCTGGAGGTGTTCAAAGACGAGTTGGATGAGGCCTTGAGCAGCTAAGTCTAGTTGAGAGGTGTCCCTGCCCATGGCAGGGAAGTTGGAGGAGATGATTTCTGAGGTCC
>VWYK01082926.1:1159-12413 GCA_013399775.1 Semnornis frantzii | reverse complement strand
TGTAATAGTGGCATGTGTCCCTGCCTATGGCAGGGGGTTGGAACTAGAGAATCCTTGAGGTCCCTTCCAACCTTACCATTCTATGGTTCTATATATCTGATGGAGTTCCAGTGGGATGGTTTTGAGCTTACTGTTCATATTCTATTAATTTTGGAGCCACACTACTAGGAGGATACAACAGGATTAAGTTGTGAATGGGATGTCTCCTTTAGTTTGCCAGTTTATAAACTGTTCCTGGCAATTGTAAACACTTGTGTGAACTTGCCAGAATGGCATCATGGGCAGTGTACCTTTGAGTCATTTGAGGCCTCCTATAACATGAATGAGTCAGAATAGAAATCTGATTTGCTTTGTCTTTGGTACACTCTTTGAAGGTTCAGTCTGTGGCATGTGTGGGATCCCATGTCTGACTGCAGAGTTCCTTTGCCATCTCCATTTCTCAGCTAAGTTTTGTCACTGCAGGATTGCATAACTTACTTTGGAAGAGGACTGTGGTATTTCCAAATGTTCATCCCCAGGTAGGCTCTGGAGCATTTCTCACTCCGTTCCAGTGGACATTTGAGTCCCCAGCTTTCTAGCAGCAGGGTAGCTAGCCTGGTTCATTGCAACTCTAGTTCTTTGTCAATATTGGACTTCAGCCATCCTGGCAATCCACATACCTCACACACGCTCATTACAACCAAGTGTGGTTGGTTGTGGAGGGTTTGCCATGATTCAAGCATAGCTTTCATTTCAGGGTTCTCTCAATACTTCATATTTGCTTGACCAGAAAATAGGTAGCTGGGCACTCTTTAATGTGCCTGAAGGTGTTGTGACATTGCTAACTGATCCATGTGGAAGTTCTACTAATCAAGCAATGGGGCACGTCCTTCCCTGACTCTGCTATCCAACTGTTCTGGTACCCTTCGATGATTTATGCAAGGTCTGTATCTCCCTGTAGGTGCTGCCTTAGTCCTTATCAGTATGGGGCCCTGGTTTGAAGGAGCTGAAAATAGGTATGGCAGACTGAATGATGCCCAGGCAGAGAGACACTGAAGGGAGGTGTCCAAAAATTCTAGCAAGAGGAGATTGCTATGCTCTTTGGTCTCCCACTGCACTGCTTTAACTGATGCATCATGTGATATGGAGTGGGACAGAAGAGGAAAGCTGTGACTGACAAAGGAGTTCCTTCCTAGAAGAAGTTGTCTGGGATTAGGGAAATTACAGCTAGGTCTAAACTGCTCCTCTCCAAGAATTTTGTGCATAATGGAAAAGTTACAAAGGCTGGGCAAAGCAAGGTAGGGATGCTAGACAGGGTTTTTCTGTCTAGCAGAGCAGGGAGGACCTCAAACATGGAAACCATGAGTGCAAACCTATGTGAAAAGGCAGAAGCTCATTTAGAGTCTGCTGGTGTGTTATGCCTGAAAAGCTTGTTGATATCAAGCAGAGGCCATCTGACTTCTTTAGGTGAGAAAGGACAGCAGGTGGCCATTTTCTACCACTCAAAGGGGAAAACAAAGCACCGTACTGCTTCTATCACTGTTTCAGCCTCTATCTCCAGAGCTCTGCACCTTAATTCTGGTCCTGACTTGCTGAGAATGTAGTTCTGATACTTTAGTTAAAGAATGCCAGGATAAGAGGTGCCACCCAAGGTGAAACATGCCAGCTGCCAAGCGAGCTACAACAGCTACTGCAGGTGGTGATGGCATTGCCAAAGCAGGACTACTCTGTTTTCAGCTACAGGACACTCAGGCTGGAGGAAGCCAGCTAGCTTGCCCCTGGAATGCACAAGCACTGCTGTGAGGAGGAGAATCCAGAGCTGCACACCAAGAAGCCAGACACTGGCCAGCCCTCTTGGTGGTCTTTTCTGCAACCATGTCTCCTCTCCATTGAGGCCAGAGGTAAGAAGGAAGGTGCAAAGGAGCACTACATTGTTGAGGATGAAGGGAGTGGACCTTCATCCTTGACTGAGTCAAAGATTTAAGACTTTGTCCTAATGAGGCCTGAGGTGTTATTCTGCCAGATGGACATAATTGTGGATGCTTCATCCTGAATGACTGTGTTCTCAGCCAACTTCCTGGGTTCCTAAGCTGCTTAGACAAGTGGAAGTGTTCAGGTAATTCTTCCAAGCTAAACATAGAAGCCTAGATGGCAAACGCCTACCTGTGCCAGAGAAGCTGACTGAGGGCTCTAATCTGTTTGGTTATGGGAACAAGTACTGTAAAGGTGGCAACATAAAGACTAAGTGTGTGGGGAGAAAAGCACAGACACAAAAGAGGGTTTAAATAATCTTAATATTTTTTGTAATATAAAGTAATATAANTAATAATTATAAAATAATAATTATAAGAATAATAATTATTAAAATTATAACTTATTAAAATAATAAATGTTTGGGGAGAAAAGCACAGACACAAAAGAGGGTTTAAATAATTTCTTTTCTAGATGATGAAGACTTAGAACCACAAGAGGAAACTAGTAAACTAATTAGAGGATGGGAAATGGGGAAGTGGTGAATAGATAACATAGGTAAGGTTCACTTTGCACCAGATGGAAGGAGCTGGTTATGCTTTCTTGGAACTAGGAAGTTAAAGGGATGGAAGTTGCCAGCTGGGTAAAGAAGCTGGAGAATCTGTCATAATTCTGGCTATGTTAGTGGCACTTCTTATTTCAGAAGGGAGTGAACCTGTTATGGAGTGTGTATTTTGGTTTGATTTCCTCCACAGAGGAGGAACCAGCTGACAAAAAGAGAATGGAAGGTAGTTCTGGTGAATGTAGTTATGAAACATTCACTGAAGAGAGCTCTGTGTCTTAGGAATAAGGGAGGGGTGTGTGGGTGTGTGAATGTCTGTATAAGATGTTAAATGTAGATATCTGATTACTTGGCTATTGATACTTGGGTCTGAATATTTAAGTGTGCTCATCAAAGAGCTGCTTCTGCAGTCAGCCTTGTTTGTAGAACAACAAATCCTTTTTGTATGTCCACAACAGACCTGAATGCCTGAGATATTCTTCTTCACAATGTGTTTTTAACCTGTCTGGGCAGGTTTTAGCTTCTGTTAAACTGCTTTAAGGATCCCCAGCAGTAATCAAAAAGAAAAACGACTTTTCTACTGAAGTGTGAACAATGAGATGCACCAGCAAAAACCAACCAACCAACCAACCAACCAAAAAACCCCCAAACAAAACCAAACCAAACAAACAAAAAACCACCAACCCTTCACAACACATTAATGAGCACAGGTTCCAAAAGCATCACATGAAGGCACTGATTTTTTTAGTATGGTGTTTTGGGAAAACAGACAAAGAGAAGGACATGAAATGAAGGAAATACATTCAATCACTGTCAGGAAGGCTGTATGGAGTCACTCTTCATTCAGTAAGCATCAAATCCAGAAGTGGACAACTGGGTAGGTGAGAAATGTAAAGAAGGGAAACATCACCTTCCCAGCCAAACAGCCTAGATCAGAAGGGTAATCAACCTTCTGACAGCACGGCTGGGACTTGAGGCAGCAGCCATCTGCTGTGGAGTGTGATTCTGCAGGCTAGCAATAGGCAGATGTGATCTGGAGAGAGTGAAACACAGAAAGGGGTTGGAAGGGATCTCCAGAGGTCATGAAGTCCAACTCCCCTGCCCAAGCAGGATCACCTAAGGCAGCTCACATAGACAGGGCTTGAAAGCCTCCAGAGGAGGAGATTTCACAAACTCTCTGGGCAGCCTGCTCCAATGCTCTATCACCCTCATAGCAAAGCAGTTTTTTGTCATGTTGAGGTGGAACTTCCTGTGTTGCAGTTTCAGTCCATTGCCCCTGTCCTATCATAGGGCACTACTGAAAAGAGACTGTCCCCACCTTCTTGACACCTACCCTTCAGATATCATTGGACACTGATCAGATCCCCTCTCAGCCCTCTTCTCCAGACGAAACAGCCCCAGGTCTTTCAGTCTTTCCTTATCACACAAATGTTCCAGTCCATTCATCATCCTCATAGTCCTCCCAACAAGACATGGTCTGAATCCTTCTGTCCTGTGTCATGGTAATCAGCAGAGCTCCACAAGATTTAGGGACAGATATTGTAATGGGATCCATCCAAAAAGCTTCTCTAGGAGAATTACTGTCAAAGTGTCTTTATGGTTATTCTATTTGAAAGATTTGAAGGAATTTTTAAAGTCACAGTTCTGAATGAATTAAAGTGGATTCTGAGTAAAATCTCATCTGAAAAGACCAAGGCTTCATGCCCTTAAGACAGTAAATATGAAGAAGTAAGACTAAGAGTTAAAGGAAGGGAGAAATTACAAGAAGGAAACATTAAGACCTGTCTGTCCCAGCCTTTCCTTTCTTCCACCAGAAGCTGAATGGGAAACATTAAATGCCTCATCACAAACCCAGATGAGGTGCCTGACTGTGTGAACACTGTGACCTCTGCTGGACTTAGTCTTGGAGCCGTATTTGTACAGACAATGCCCTGCTGAACTTGGGGACATTCAACTCAGTGGCGTGCAAGACCTCCTAGCTCCAAGTGACCTGTAAGTTCAGTTTTCCTCTCGTGGGACTGCTCAATCCCAGCTGAATGGCATGCTACCTGAGAGAAGACTCCTAAAGTGCAGAAAGTGACATCAAATAGGTGTCCTCTGACACCTCAGTGAAGAAAGACCTCTTTTTGTACTGTAACTCACTTGGTACCTCTTCAACAGAGCACTGTCGTATCTTCTGAGAATGTTGCCTGCCTCTGCTTTTCCATGCCAGGCTTTTTCCCAGGATGGCATCATCTGGGGTGATCTCTGCTTTCCCTTGAGGAAAGGGAGTTCCACTGCATCATCATGACTTGGCTACCAATTCTTCATTCTGACTCTCACTCTGGTAACAGAGATGCTTATTTATAACAGCGTGTGAGACATGCCATAAACAGCTCAGCACTTTGCGAACTCTGGAGCATGAAATGATATTGAGACATCCTTTATACAGGAAGTCTTAAAAAAAAATAAATATTGGAGCTGGTTGTGAGTTGAGTTTTTTTTTTGTTTTGTTTTCATTGGGAAGCAGTGAAGAATGTTAGAAAGTCTCACCAAGCAATAGACTCCACCAGCAGCACTGTCCCCCGATCTGGTGCCCCCAGCTTAAGATGGACATTAGAGTGGGTCCAGAGGAGGGCTACAAAGGTGAGGGGCTAAAGGGCTGTAACAGCTTTGCTACGAGAACAGACTGTGAGAGTTGGGGCTGTTCAGCCTGTGGAAAAGAAGGCTCTTGAGAGACCTTAGAGCAGCCTTTCAGTACTTCAAGAGGGCGTGCATGAAAGCCAGGAAAGGACTTTTTACAAGAGCTTGTAGTGGTAGGACACAAGGCAATGGCTTTAAGGTTGAGGAGAGCAAATTTAGACTGGAGATTAGGAATGAATTCTTTCCAGTGAGGGTGGTGAGACACTGGAACAGGTTGCCCAGGGAGGCTGTGGATGTCTCCCTCTCTGGCGGTGTTCAAAGCCAGGTTGGATGAGGTCTAGTGGAAGGTGTCCCTACCCATTGCAGGAGGTTTGGAACTAGACGATCTTTAAGGTCCCTTCCAACCTAAACCATTCTGTGAATCTTTGAACAGTGACAAGCAATTGCCTGTTCCAGACAAAGACATGAATGCTATTATACTATCATCATTAAGACTGTGATATTGGAAAGAGTATAGATAATTGGAATTAGTCAGTCATAACAGTTTGGAAACAGTTTGTGTTGTGGGGAATACTTGCAGAAGTTTGTATTATCAGTGTATCAAGAAGGATTTGCTGGGCTGACTTGTAAAGACTTTTTAAAACTAAAAACCCTACAAGAAAACTGACATCTTGTTGCCAGGTCAGAAAGTGAAAGAGAAAAGGAAGACAAAATGTTATAGGGATCATTTATCCTGGTTTATCTAGACTGCTGGATTTTAGACCCCTTTTAACTTTTATAATGAAATAAATCTAGTTGATCTAGTTGGAGGTGTCCCTCCTTACTGCAGGGGGTTGGACAGGATGACTTCTGAAGGTCCCTTCCAAATTGATGCGATCTGTGAAATAGAATAAACACTTTTGTTGTTGATTTTTGTTGTTGTTGTTGAAGCTTCAAAGATGCTGAAGGGAGTGGAATACCTCCTTGCTGAGGAAAGGCTGAGGGAGCTGGGGCTCTTTAGCTTGGAGCAGAGGAGCCTGAGGGGTGACCTCATTCATGTTTATAAAGACGTGTCAAGGCAGCGTCAAGAACACAGAGCCAGGCTCTGCTCTGTGATGTGCAGTGATAGGACAAGGGGCAATGGGTGCAAGCCTGAGCAGAGGAGGTTCCACACAAACATAAGGAACTTTTTCCCTGTGAGGGTGCCAGAGCCTGGAGCAGGCTGCCCAGAGAGGTTGTGGAGTCTCCTTCTCTGGAAACTTAAAAAACCTGTCTGGTTGTGCTCCTGTGTGACCTGCCCTGGGTGATCCTGCTCTGTCAGGGAGGCTGCACTGGATGATCTTTTGAGGTCTCTTCTATCCCCTAACTTTCTGTGATTCCCTGATTAGTTAAGCTGTTGACAGAGTCTCACTGAGTATTTTGAAAACGTTTTCTTTCAGCCTGAGTTTCATATTTTCAATCTAGCCTCTGCTCTGTCTGTTTCCCTCAGTGTATAAAACCTAGGAGAGGACCATCAGCTTGCCGAGGTGTATTCTGGGTGTCCCAGTGCGACATATCTCAATTGCATAAATGGATTTTGTAATCTTTTGCCCTATTGCTTGCACAATGGGGATTAAGTTAATTATTTATAGCTTGTCAGGACAGCTGTTGAAGTATCCTATGCAATGCAGGAGGAGTCGAATCTTATAGGAAACCCTGTTACTGTGTTTTGTCAGTCTGGGTATAGGCAGAAACCTTCTTAAATTTCCCCTGAGAAACAAATCGATCACATCAGTCCTGTGAATTAATTTATCTGTGCTCTTAATTATTTTTAAAAATCGCCTTAGGAGCGTCTCTGTTTTCCCCTCTCACTAGATGCTGTCTTTTCAGCTCTGGATGGTTACATGTCTGTCTCACAGCCCTTCTAGAAAAGCCACGGACCGTGGCTGAGGTAATCTCAAGTTGTGTGTAACAGCCACTAGATGGCACGGCCCAGACTGTGGAGAGCTACGTTACTCACTAAGGCTCACCAGAGCGCAGGTGCTTGCTCCCTCATCACCTCATCAACCCCAGGTGTCTGGGGTTTGGCTTTTTTGGTTTTGGTTTGTTGTTGGGGGGTTTTTTGCATGTTTTTTGTGGGTTTTTTTGGTTGCTTTGGATTTTTATTTATTTATTTTTTTAAATTCTTGTTCTTCTTTTAATCATAGAATCGCAGAATGATTTGGGCTGGAAGGGACCTTAAAGATCATTTAGCTCCAGCACTCCTGCCATGTGTGACAACTCTCCTCAACCTGGACCTGGGTTACTCAAAGCCCTGTCCAGTCTGGCCTTGGTTTCTTGGAGGGGACTTCTCTAGGCAACCTCTTCCAGTGTCTCAACCCCTCGGAGTGAGCACTCTCTTTCTTACACCTAATCTAAATCTACCCTCTTTCAGTTTAAAGCCATTACCCCTTGTCTTATCACTACATGCCCTTACAGGAAGTCACTTTCCTTCTCTCTTGCAGGCTCTCTTTCAGTACTGGAAGGCTGCTATGGCATTTCTCCAGAGCGTTCTCCGGGCTGAACAACCTCAACTTTTTCAGTTTGCCTTTGCACAAGTGGTGCTCCAGCCTTCTGAACATCTTTGTGGCACTTCTCTGGATTTGCTCCAACAGGTCCATGTACTGCGTATGTTGTGGGCCCCAGAGCTGAATGAAGTGTTCCAGGTGGGGTTTTGCCAGAGCAGAGTGAAGGGGGAGAATCACCTCCATCCATCTGGTGGTCTCGTATCTTTTGGTGCAGCCTAGGATACAGCTGGCAGTGTCTGCTTCTAAGAGGGCTTGCTGCATTTAAGCTGGTCTCACAAAGTCTTAGACTGGAGAAGCTGTCATCAGTGGACAGTGAGCCATAGCCCACTGCTGGGGTTCTGCTGAGCGTTCTGAAGCGACCAGAGCAGGGCAGGCAAGAGAACTACCCTGCCAGTGCCCCACTGGTTATCCCTGTGTGCCCTCACTGGCTGCAGGGCCCAGGCACTGTCTCCCAGGCCCTTGACATTTTCCGTGGTCCTGCTGCTGACCTCTCCAGCTGACCAGCTCTGGGACCCGCTCCCTCTGCTCACCCAATAGGGGCTGCTTTTTGCTAATCACTGCTAAGTCAGGCTTGCGCAGATCAGCAGACCCTGACCAGCAGAGCTGTTGTGTTTTTCTTTCCCTTCAGTTTATCCTGAACATCGTGTCATCTTTTTGTGTCCAAACGTCCTCTTGCGTCAGTGTGGGTGAGGGATCAAGGACAATTATGGTTTTTCTTGCAAGCAGTGCTGATGTGAACAACTCTCAGGTTGGTCTTCCTAAGAAACTTGACACGTGGGAAAAAAATAATCTCACAAAATCAAAGGTATAGCCAATGGTGCCCCAAAAGTGGTAGGTACTCAGGTTTGTCTATGTGTTTTTTTTTTTTTTTAATTAATGATTTTAATGTCAAAAGCATTTCTTGTGCTAAAGAGATTGTCCTGAGATAGAAGGAAGAAGTGTGAATAGCTATCCATGACACCATCCTGTTTATGTCTTGGGAAACTGCAAGATTACTCGAGCTGAGGGGCTGTGCTCACTACAGATCTCGACACAAATCAGATGTAACAGGCATCCGGGAGGAGTGACAACAGATTCACAGGTTCAAAGATTCACAGATTGAAGTGGCTCAGAAGAGACCTTCAAAAGTCACCTTGTCCAACCCCCCTGCACTCACTACAGACACCTCCAACTAGAGCAGCCTGCCCAGGGACACATCAGGTCTGACCCTGAATGTCTCCAGGGACAGGACCTCAACCCCATCCCTCAGTAACCTGTTCCAGTATTTCACCACCCTCATTGCACAGAACTGATGTCCAACCTAAATGTACCCTGCCTCGTCCTATCACTACAGGCCCTTCTGAACACTCCCTCCCCAGCCTTCCTGTAGGTCCCCTTCAGATACTGTAGTGCAGCTCTAAGGTCTTCCTGGAGCCTTCTCTTCTTCAGGATGAACAGTCTCCACTCTCTCAGCCTGTCCTCATAGCAGAGGTGCTCCAGCCCTCTGATCATCTGTGTGGCCCTCCTCTGAACCTGCTCCGGCAGGTCCATGTCTCTCTTGTGTTGGAAGACCCACAGCTGGACACAGTACTCCAGTGCAGAAGGACAGAATCTCCTCTCTCCATCTGCTGGCCACACTCCTTTTGATGCAGCTCAGGCTGCCAGTGGCCTTCTGGGCTGCAAGTGCCCATTGCTGGCTCATGTCCAGCTTCTCATCCACCTCTGCAAACAATCCTGCTCTTGGAAATTCACTGGATTATGCATTGTGGAATAAGCAACTTTATAGCTGTTTCATATTCCACAAAAGAAAACAAAACCCTTCCAGGAAAATTGGTAGTACTTGTGTTCTTCAGGCTTATGTTGCTTTCATGCCTTTCAGGTCAGGGAAAAGAGTCTGGCATGTTTACTTTTGTTTTAATTGATCTTACTTCGACTTTGCATCCTTTTGCTTGGGGCATCAGTGCTGGGAACTGTAAACAAAGCGAAGATACATCCCTGTTATATTTCAGTCAGCAGGGGATAGGTTTGGGTTCAGATTCTAGTCTCAGTGAGAACAGTGGGTGGTTTCTCACTAGGTGGAGTTATTCAGAAAGCATCTAATGTTTATTTAACTTCTATCCCACTGAGTACTCTTGAAAATTCCACCCTTGGTGCCATCACTATTTGTCCTGCTGTTTGGTCATCTAACTTTTCTGTACCTCAATAATTTCTTCTGTAAGATGAGAAACTTAAATTGGCTTTTTTTTTTTTTAATTATTTTTAAAATTCACTGAGATGTGATCTGTAAGGAGATGGGTTTACTAAGAATATTCCTTTAAAAGAGATGGGTTGGCACACTTGAAATAGTAGGAAAAGCAGATAGGAAATAAATGTCTGGGGTTTTTTTTTGGTCCAAATATTATTTCCACTTATACAAAAGTGGAGGTCACTCTCTGCATGATTTCAATAGATAGGTCAAAGTTGGGACTTGAAGGCCAGCTTGGTTAAGGGCTGCCTCTCATAAAGGAAGAGGCAAGTGTAAGAAATGGAGCCAGCCTTTGAAGAATAAAATGTATCTTCCAGAGCTATGTAGTGAAAAACTGTTTGAGGCCCTGAGCAGCTTAGTCTAGTTGAGAACCTAACAAGCTGGAGCCTTGTTCAGTGTCTTTGTTCACTTTCATGATAGAAGAGGATGACAATAACACAATTTTGGACTGAGAGGGTGAAGTGTAAAAGACCTATGAACATGAGCAAGTATGAGCCAACCAGTACAACAGATAAATCCACTGCAACAAAGATCTGATGAAAAACTGTGATATGGGATGATCATTTGGTGATGGAAAACAGAGGCTAGTTCAGATGACCAGTGAGGTTCCTTAGGATCTGAGGTTTTGATACCCATGGCTTGGTGTTGATTATGCTAACATCCTGTAGCTCTTCTTGTGTTATTTCAGCTCTCAGAGCAAGTTACTCTTTGTATTTATGTGCATAATATTCTGTAAGACATGAAATATGCAGCAGATTGCATGTTATGGCCTCCACTCTAGTCCCTGCTAGGAGCTATCATTGCAGTAATCACCACTATAAAAATAATAACAACTAAGCTATTGAACCAGCACAGAATCATAGAGGGGATACAGTTGGAAGGGATCTCAGAGCTCATCTCCTCCAACCTCCCTGCCATGGACAGGGACACTTCTCAACTAGACTTGCCTGATCAAGGCCTCATCCATCCTGGCCTTGAACATTCCCAGGGATGGGGCATTCATAGCCTCCCTGGGCAACCTATTCTGGAGTCTTACCATGCTCTTACTGAAAACTTCTTCCTGAGATGTAGTCTAATCCTACTCTCCCTTATCTTAAAACCATTCCCTCTGTTCTATCGCTAGACACCATCATGTAAAGTCCCTCTTCAGGCTTCCTGCAGGCTCCTTTCACCTGTTGGAAGGCAGCTCTAAGGTCCCCCTGGAGTCTTGTCTTCTCCAGGCTGAACAACCCCAGCTCCCTCAGCCTATCCTCATAACAGAGGCGCTCCAGCCTTTGGATCTTCTTTGTGGGCAAAGAATCCTCTGGATTCTCTCCAACAGCTCTGTGTCCTTCCACTGGGTTCTCTTGCTCTCTTAATCTACTTTTTTTT
>VWYK01082923.1:0-17490 GCA_013399775.1 Semnornis frantzii | reverse complement strand
AATTGTCATGGAAGGGTTGTCAGACACAGGAACAGGCTGCTGAGGGAGGTGGTTGAGTCACCATCCCTGGATGTGTTTAAAAGCCATATGGATATGGTGCTTGGGGACATGACATATAGACACAGACTTGGTGGAGTGAGCAAAATGGCTGGACTTGATGATCTCAGAGGTCCTTTCTGAGCTGGATGGTTGGACTCAATGATCTTAGAGGTCTTTTCCAACCCAAGCAATTCTATGGTTCTATGATTCAAGCATGGTTCAATAGGTAGATGTCTACTGAACTGCCACACTGGTCTGTGGTGTCATGCCTTCTTAAAAATTGTGGGTACAACCTGCTCCAAGTATACAGTGGTCAGAGCAGTAAAGACGAAATGGACTTACAGTCACTGGAGGCTATCTGAAGACCACACAAATCAGAGAGGCTGGGTTCCTTTAATCTAGCATTAACTATCAAAAAGCTACAGGTCTGGTTTAAGCTAGTGGTATAGCCCGCTGTACAGTCAGTGAAAAGAGGGTGGCCTCTCTGGAGTCAAGCCAGTTTAGACATTTAGACTGGGGTGGGATGAGCCTCATCACATATTCCTGGTTTGGATGAGGTGCCTAACTTTTAGATAGTTGACAGAAATCTTCCCACCAAGATAAAAGAGAATTGATTCTGGGCCAGAGACTCATAGGTTTTACTTACAAGTGAAAAGTGAGGGTGAGTGCAGTTGTTGGCACAAATGGTGATTAGGATGTTAACAGAGTGATGAGGCAGCTTCCCAATGGGGAAAACGTGGTTTTCTCCTTTGAAAAAGAGTGCAACTCCTGAATCAACTGAAGGGTTAGAAGTTTAACTCTTGCAGAGACAATGATAGTGAATTTTTCAAGAGGCTTAAGTTCATGGAAAATGCAGATTGCTGTGTTGTCACCTCTTGGCGGATCCCTTTACCAGCTGCTGACATGAAGCAGAATTTGTCTGAAGATGAGGATTAATGTAATGGTTGCTTTCATTCCTCAGTACTTTTTTCCAATGAAATTTGATCACTCTTCTACACATTCCTATTCCTCACCTGCTCTAGGAGGCAAATGCAATTCTTTGAAAAGAAAACTAGTCTGGGCCAGAAATGTCATATCATATCTTACTTGAACTTTCACTGATATTTCTCCTTAAATACAGTTAATTCCATTACAGTAAGGTTGTGGTTACTGTGAAAACTAACTTGTTTCTAATTTTTTTCAATACTGTTTTTGTAAGCATCTTCATTGCTGCATTTATTTATGGATAAGGACTACCCAAGACAATATGGATAATATATAAAATGTCTTCTGTTCTGGACCAATAAAGATGACAAAATCAAAATTTTACTGTACTGCAGCATCTCCGAAGGATTAAAGTCATGATGCTATTGAGGACGAAACTGGAAATTCTTATAAAAAATGAATAGACTGACTCAAGATCTGGGTCTCATTTGTCCAGGTCTGATCAGAGTAGGGTGGTGGGATTGTCTTCCAACTTACTCACTCAGGTGAGTCCTTTGTATAGGAACTGAAAATCCAGGCAGGGTGTCTGGTGCATACCTTAGATTCATCTTGATATAACTCAAAGTGCAACCACAAGGTCAAACTCAGCTTGCAAGTATCCCTGCATCTCCCAGTATAGACATAGCTGACAATAATTAATATGTCAAATCTTTTCCTGGGTTAGAGGCTCACAGTCTTATATACAGCTTGGAAAACACCGAGGACTGTTCCAAAAATATTGTGTATTACAGATGACATTCATGGTTCCCACACAGGCCCTCGTTTAACTCTGTATTTTAGTTTCTGTTTGCAGAAGCATTTTTCTTTGCCTCATCTCGAAGGTGATTTTAGAAAGTATCAGTTTCCTCAAAGGTGCCATGGGATCAAACAACAAATAAAGATGAAGGAATGCATTTTCCTTAGTATTTTAGTCAGGAGGTGTCATTCACTGGAGTGGCCAGAATCAGTAGAATGAACATATTTTGAAAGTGTGTTACCAGGAAAGTTTTGGAATGAGGAATCCACATTTGAGGAGCATTTTAGAAACATAGAATTGTCAGGTCCAGAAAGGACTTCAAGGATCATCCAGTTTCAACTGCCCTGCCATGGGCAGGGACATCTCAGGCTAGATCAGGTTGCTCAGAGGCTCATCCAGCCTGGCTTTAAAAACTTCCAGGGATGGGGCTTCCACCACCTTCCTGGGCAACCTCTTCCAGTGTCTCATCCCCCTCATGGTGAAGAACTTCTTCCTACCATCCAATCTGAATCTAGCCACTTTTTCACCAGCCAGAGACTTTTGCCATTGTATGAACTGTAATATCTTGTTTGTAACTGTTTCTTTCCCCATTCATTTTACTCAGAAACTAAAAGGAAACAAAAATGCGTGACACTTCATAAAAATATGTGTTAAGAGCAGATAGAACTCACACCATTAAATGCTGAAAAGCCTGTTAATACACAAATTCAACCAACATTAAATTTGTTCCCTTTAGGTGCATAAATATCTACAAAGTCATTAATTGCAGGAAAACGTACATTTTCCTAGCTTCTACAATCTAATAATATGATTTTTTACCTAGAAACATAAAAATCCAAGAAAAATAGAAACATTTTAAATTTTAAAATCCAGTGTTCTCAGTTAGCAAGTCAGTTAGCAAGATCAAGTCCAGATCTAATGCTTCTTTTACTTGTCTTCTGCGCAGCTATGACTTTTCCATTTAGAGATCAAGCAACCACCCTGTTAATTGCACTAGAGGTGTACAAAGGGCATTAGATGGAAACACAATCTGTAGGAATATCAGAGAAGTAATAGGATGGAAAATACGCCCACTCCATTATACAGAATAATAGCCAGCTATGCACATGAGAGCAGCAGCTAGGGAGAAGTTTCAGTACTGTCCAAACATTTTATTTTTTCACAGTTCTACAATAATGAGCCAGTACAAGAATGACTGTGGTTGAACACTGAGTTAGCATGAGGCACTAAGTCAGGCCAGGAATGCACAAAAGTACATCCCTGGAGCCTGCTCACAGCAGCAGCTGCTCAGCGTGTGCTGGAGAGTTCCCAGCTTTATTCACTATTGCAGTTAGGGAATGAATGTGAGTTTTTAGCTCACATTTGCATCACTCTACTTTTAGTGCCTGGTAGCAACATCAGAAACACCTGAACCCTCCATTAAATGACAGCGTGATATGCAAAGTGCATATGGGACCCAGTGGCACAAGGAATAAAGCCAGTGCTTTCATTTAGTGATGGACTTAGTTTTCTTCCTGCTTTATTGCAGAAAGTCTGCTGTTTTGCAATAAAAATGAAGGGACAGAGGCTAGGGGAAGGTAGAGAGGAAAAGAATAAAATACAAAAATGCAGCAGACTTGAGTACACTCTGTGTGTATTATCAGGCAGGGTTCCAGAGCCACATCCAGAGCTGTGGTGGTCCTGGGTGCTGATCAGAGGCCTGCTGTGGATGTGCTTTGATAGCCATGAGTACAGCAGGAGAGGAATATTTGAAACAAGGTGGTGGAAGCTAAAGAGAAAGAACACGTGGTGCTTTGAGACTCAGGAGGCAATGCAGCTTCATGGGAGCAAACAGATACAGAAGTATAGCCAGAAAAGCACACTTGTTATTAAAAGATTTCCTGCCGCTCTCAAACCTGTAACTGTTGAAGTGGGAGATTGTACTCAGTATAAGCAGAGTTTCGTTCTTTCCCTGTAGCATCTTAGATAAACTGGTGTGACCTGGCTGTCAAAAAGCTTCGTTTAAGGTCTGTCAGTGAATCCTGCAGAGGCCAGCCTGTTCTGCCGCAATAGAGCTGCTCCACTTGTGTCAGGCTGGTGAGTGTGGTGTGGAGCAGAATCTGCCCATTCAGCCTTCATGTGTTCCAGAAATAACGTTGGAAATATGGAAGTTTTTCTTTGTCCTCTGCTCTGTGGTGGTTTGCCAAGATAACCAATACATAACAATAGTAAAAGAAAACAGTGTTATGATAACTATGCACTGCGTGTATGAGTGTAGATTCCACCCTCAGACGGCTACATTTTGGTGCCACTCATCTTCTGAGTTAGTGATTGGATTTTACTTTGCCTCTTTTGCAGGTACTTGTATTTTTTTCAATCTGGAGAGGTGAAACCAGCAAGTATGCAATTTGTGTAAGCTAATTGGCCTGTTAAGTAAAAAAACCTTTACAGTGTGTTGGCTACAACTCTGTTTTCCCCTTCAGCAACTCCAGCACCAGGGCATTATGTGTGGATGAGTTCTTTATTTTGAAAGCAAGATCCTTAAGAGCAATACAGTGTTTTTTGAAAGATGTGGATACATATGAATTACAAGCTTGCTAGAAAATTCCCAGAAATAGAAACCAACCCAGTGCCCCACCCCCCAAAAGCAAAAAACAACCCACAAAAAACAGACAAACAAACAAACAAACAAAACTCCCAACCCTGTGAGTGAACTTAAAGGCTGTTGCATTATTTTTTCTAGAAGTAAACTGACAATCTGTGTTTCAAAATGAAGACTCCTCCATGAAAGAGATCTATAGCTGGACTATTTTGCTATATCTTAGTATTAAAAACCGACCCATCTGAAAATTTTCCTGTTAGATATTCTGATGAAAACCAGAGTAGTGGCATAGACTCAGAGGAATCTATGGAGATACATCAATTTGTACCTGCTCGGGATTAACTCTTGATTTGTATTCAAGAGCTTCAGTTGTTAGGACTATGGCAAAACAGTCTAATTTTATCTGTGGTGTGACATAGCAATGGATGCACCAAAATATCTCTACGTGAAGAAATAAAGAAAAGAATATGTGGGGAAGAACTGAGCAGAACAAGAAAGTTGCTTCTGCATTTACCATTGGACAATCTCAGGTAACCGAGAGATGAATTTTGTTTGCTCAGGTATTTCTACAGCTTACTCTGTTGTGGAAAGGGAAGTGTGGCACCATCAATGACATCAGTGATGGTTGTACTGCAGGTAACGAACACAACCCAGAAGGAGGTGATTTGTCCTTGGGTAGTCTGTGCTAGCCCTGGTGTTTTCTGGAGCAGAGGTGGTAAGCTCAGCTCTAATGCACTAGGTAGTGTAACGGCCTGAATAATTTTGTCTGAGTGATAATAAACAAGTCTTCTAAAAGTATTGGCCAAATAAGCTAATATCATCCCACATAGGATTTCTAAGGAATTCTAGCAATTTTAGAGATAAAAATAACATTAGCTGGAGCACTACCAGCTAAAGCAAACCCAATTCCTAGGAGGAGAAAGACTTATGTAATCTTGGTAGTGATAAGGACAAGCTGGCAAATGGATGAAAAATTACACAACAGAAGAAATCCACTCCTCCATCACCCATTTAATGTGGTCTTTCTAGCATCCAAGTCTTAGAAGAGTGTGTCTTTAAACCAGTTATTTCTCTACTGATGAGTCATTAAAGTGGCCTAGAAAGAGGCAAGACATTTATTTAGTAATTTTTTTCTTTACTTTGCGAGTAGACAAGGCAAACTTTGAAGAGATGAAGCATTAAGATTGATTTAGTTATGCGTATGTGATGGACAAGATCTTTATTCAGAGCTTTACACTTTCCCATGATTTGAGAGCTACTGGTGAAGTTCAAGATCTCTATGGAAATGAGCAGAGTCGGAGCTGGATGGACTGAAGGCAAACAAAGTCTAACTTCCCAAGGAAGTTTTCAAAGACTCAAGCAGCTGTTTCAAAGACTCACACATCTATTATCATGCGGTGACCACAGACAGGTCTAATCAGAATGAAAAAACAGCTTTAGCCTTGCAGGCTCTGAGACCTTTGCCCAGAATGGTGCGCACATACAGTGACGTCTGTTTCACATTTTGTAAACCAGCATTTAACCTCTCAGTTGGTAGGCTGTAGGCTTACCATATAGCAGTTTGGATGGCAGGACATTTTTACCAAGTATCATTTTTCTGATACATTTTACAGTGTGGCTGAGAAAAGGCCCTGGCTGTGTGGGCACAGGAGCTTGTGGGACCAAAAAGCTGGTGTGTGGAAAGGGAAAATGAAGGGATGGCATATGTTGGGTTAGCTTGAGAGGTGGGAACGGCTCTCTGTATTTTAAAGAGTGCTAATTACTCTGTGCATTGCTTGGGAGTAAAGAAGGCACTTCTATAAAATCATAAAGGATGGGAAACAGTGAAAATGGCACAATCGTTTGTATTTCTTATAATACAAGAACTAAATTCCATGTTATGATGAGATGACGTCTGTAAGGTAATGGTGGCTCACAAATTCATGAGAATAATTTGTGAGAGCTGCACTCTACCCTTGATTTTCAGATTTTTTTTTCTAGGTATTTACTCTTTGGCATTGCTGTGGGTCTTAACTACTGAGGCAGCTTTTCAGGTCTGATAAGGCAGCAGAGAAGATGAGCAGCAAACCAATTATGAGGTGGCTGCTCTTTCCTATCAGGATCGAGGTGGGGGCACTGTGCATAGCTAGGCTGGAAGGACAATGGGTGCACAAAGACCCAGGTTTCCAAATGCATCCTTTGGATATTAGTAAACAAAAAAAAAACCAAACAAAAAAAAATTACAAATTGCCTAACCTCTCTATGGTGAATAAAATATGATGAACAGTTGTGTTTCAAAAAGCAGGCCCAAGATCTGGGGAGAGTACAGCAGTAATGACCAATTTTGAACTCACATTCATGAAGGTAGCACGGCAAGAAGCAATCATGGAGTTCATTCAAGTCAACTCAATACAACCATGCTTCCATTTACTAGCAGTTTAATGGCATTACACTGATATTTGCACATTCCTTATGTTGTTGGTGATCTGTATAGTGTTTTGTTGGACTCCATAATGTCATCCAGAAGCATCTACATGTATCTAAATGATGGCATGATATTTATTTACTGTCAGCTATTCCCTTGCCAGAACAGAAAATAGCTATAGACTTAAAATAGATCCTTCCATTATTCCCCATGCTCTCTTAAAGCTCAAGAAGCACTAATAGAGCCAAATTAAAGTGCATACGACTGGTAAAAATTAATACATGCAAGTGAAGTTGAATGATACTCAGAACCTGTAGTCCTAATGACACAACAAACCAATAACTTATTTCAAATGATTCATATAAACATGTAATAAGAACTTCTATTTACCTGTCCAAACCTTGAGAAAAGTAATTTATTACTTGGAGCAATGCAGTAGGTGCCAAGTGCTTTGCTCTGCTTTCAGATACTGATATATGAATCAGATTCACTGGAAACACATTGGATGTTGCAAATGTGTTTTCTGGAATTTGACTCTTATTTGGCTTCCCAGATTGATTGCAAAAATGTTCTGATAATTAAACATGGTTATTTCTTTAGATGCTTAAGAAAGCCTCAGTTCACCTGGATCTCCTAGTTGTTGGAAGAGAACTCTTCACCTTGCAGACATCAGTTTTCATGGTAGTAACAACCTGCTTTGCCAAGCTAAAGCCTGGTACAAATGCCACTTTTGTGCACAGGTGTTGCCATATAGTAAACATGTTGTCTCTCTTTCATCTGACTTCGGTCAAAATTTAACAACTGGACCTTTGGCAGAAGTAATGAACTTCTGCTCCACCATAACAGTAAATAAAAGAGGTGAAAAATAGGGCACAAATCTGCTTTATTTATGTACCTTATTTATTTACTTCAGGTGGAGCCAAGCAACTGAGGGAAAAATCTCTCCGCCTCATCTCTTAGTGACAGACATAAACCACAACTACACAGAGAACTCCATATAAACTCACTGCTCCAAAATTGCTTAGAAAGACTTTGTAAACTAATCTAAACCAGAAATCTGTTTTGTTTCAGAAATTAAGTAATATTTGTTTAGAAAACAACATCTGTACTGGAGCGAGAAATGCTGAATACCTTCTTAGAGGGTAATAGAGACTGTCTTTTTTTTCTCGAGGATCCTCCCTCTGCTGTGCCTTTTCATAGATGACAAGTGTTAGAACAAGATAGAATAGAATAGAATAGAATAGAATAGAATAGAATAGAATAGAATAGAATAGAATAGAATAGAATAGAATAGAATAGAATAGAATAGAATAGAATAGAATAGAATAGAATAGAATAGAATGGAATAGAATGGAATAGAATAAAAAGGTTGGAAGGGACCTCAAGAATCATCTAGTTCCAAACCCCTGCCATAGGCAGGGACATCTCCCACTAGTACAGGTCACTCAAGGCCTTGACCAACCTGGCCTTGAACACCTCCAGGGAGGGAACATCCACAACCTCCTTGGGCAACCTGTGCCAGTGTCTCACCACCCTCACTGTAAAGAACTTCCTCCTGACATCTAGTCTAAATCTCCCCTCTGCCAGTTTAAACCCATGTGTAGCATCTCTGTGTTTTTGGCCTTTGCTTGCAACTGCTGAACTATAGTGAGGATGACTGAGTTCCCACAAAGATCCCTCTGTTTGACCATGCTTGTGTTTGACAAGTGGAGTGCCTCAGGGATCAGTCCTGGGACCAGTCTTGTTCAACATATTTGTCAGAGACAGGACAGAAGCATTGAGTGCACCCTCAGTAAGTTTGCCGACAACACCAAGCTGTGTGGTGCAGCAGACATGCTGGAGGGGAGGGATCCATCCAAAGGGACCTGGGCAGGTTGGAGAGGTGGGCACAAGCCAGCCTCATGAGGTTCAACATGACCAACTGCGAGGTCCTGCATCTGCATCAAGGCAATCCCAGGGCTGGGCAGTGACTGGCTGGAGAACAACCCTGAGGAGAGGGACTTGGGGGTGCTGGTGGACAGGAAGATCAACATAAGCCAGCAGTGTGCACTTGCAGCCCAGAAAGCCAACCAGAGCCTGGGCTGCATCAGGAGAAGTGTGTCCAGCAGGTCAAGGGAGGTGATTCTGCCCCACCTGCAATACTGCATCCAGTTCTGGAGCCCCTATTACAAGTGGGATGTGGATGTGTCGGAACATGTCCAGAGAAGGGCCACAAGGATGATCAGGAGGGCTGGAGCACCTCTGCTATGAGGAGAAACTGAGGGATTTGGGGCGGTTCACTCTGGAGAGGAGAAGGCTCTGAGGTGACCTTATTGTGGCCTTTCAGTGTCTTAAGGGGGCCTACGAGAAAGCTGGGGAGGGACTTTTTAGGATGTCAGGTAGTGATAGGACTAGGGGGAATGGAACAAAACTAGAAATGGTTAGATTCAGATTGGATGTTAGGAAGTTCTTCACCATGAGGGTGGTGAGACCCTGGAACGGGTTGCACAGGGAGGTGGTAGAAGTCCTGTTCCTGGAGATGTTTAAGACCAGGCTGGATGAGGCTCTAGACAGCCTGAGTTAGTGTGAGGTGTCCTTGCCCATGGCAGGGGGATTGGAACTAGATGATCCTTGTGGCCCCTTCCAACCCTGATTGATTCTATGATTCTCCAGGCAGGGCCACACCTGTTGCTACAGCGGCTGTAATATGCTACGCAGTGACAATGAATCACATAGCCTATTTGGTACAGAAGTGATGGTTTAAAGACGTCTCCAGTGTTTAAACTGATGAGTAAGGCACCAGACTAGTAGCAAAGGCAGGCTGAGCATTTGTTTTTGTTATCTTTCAGATAGGCACATTGTTGCTAAGATCTTCCAAGTTATGTTTTTTTTTTTTTCAAGTGCAGCTGGAGATGCCTTTTCAGTGCAGTCAGACATAGCATATAGTACTTTCAGAAACAGAGTGCAGACTTAAGTCAGTGGTGTTTGCTAGCTAGGTATTGTTTATTAAATCTCTTTGGTACTCGACTGTGGTACTGAGCATACTTTATGAAAGATGCATCATAGATGCCTTTAAAATGTCAGTTTTAGCATTTAGCATTGGCATAGGAAGTTTTATATGGCTTAAGGATATGACCAGCAGCTTATTTTTGAAGAGTAAGTTATTGGAATTCTCTGAATTGCCCTATGCTGAAGGATACGTGAAGGAGTGAGACAGAAGGCAGTGCAGTTGGCTTCATTAGACTATTTTTGCTTGTTTGTTTTTTAAACCAGCCTGGTTTTGCTGTGTCTTATTCTTGATAACACCCCTGGAGCATTTAAGACCAAAATTCTTCACACAAGATTGCTAACTCTTGAAAAGAGTCTCTTTTTCATGAGACTTTTAGATGGCTGGCATGGTTGACCATGAAGGAAAGACAGAAATTCATTCAGAAATCAAAGAAAAAAGTTGAAAGAGAAACCTAAAAGGAAAGGGAGAAGTGAACTCGAACATACTTTATATGAGCCTATTCAGTTTACAGTCTGTTTGGACTGAGTACCATGAGGAACAGTTTTGAATGCTGCAGTGGAGCTCCAGGGAGTTTTTCAATTCTTCCCTTGCATCCCAGTACTGTTGTCTCAAAACAGGTACCTCAGGACTCTCTGGCTAGCTCCTAGCTTTTTACCAAGCCTTCCTCTGTTTTTAGAGGCAACTCTCTTATTTCCAGACCCAGAAAATACACATGACTTTCATTCCCTAGTGCACAAATTGACAACCAAGCTGCTCCAAACTTCAGCCTGTGTGTGTGTGAATAGGTAGGAGCTGATTCTCTCTCCTGCCATGTGTTCCTGTGTACATATTTACCTCCATATGAGCTGATTTTGCTGTATCAGGACAGGATTTAATGAAATCTCAAAGTCTGCAGCCTGAGGCAGCAAAATACTCTGTCCTGGAGTTCGCCTGCTTAGTCTGTGCTTTCACCACCCAACCTCCTGTGTTTTTCTCCTAAGCAAAGTGATTACTTCCATAAATGTGCACTGGGCAAGATCTATTGATCTGCCTTGCTGGTTTTCTTTTTAAATTGAAATATTGACTTTTTACAGTAAAATGGTCCTTTTAACCTCTCATCCATACTCAGAGAAACAAGGCATGAGGTGCCTTGGTTTAGGATTTTGGAGGTCAGTGGAAGAGAAAGGCAGAGACTCTTGCAATCTTGTTGTATGATGCTATCTTGGAAGACAGGAAAATGAGACTTTGACCATTGCAATTTCCTCTTGTTTTATCACTTGAGACAAGGAAAAAGAGACCACCACTCACCTCACCACAATCCCTATTCAGGTAGTTGTAGAGAGCAATATGGTCTCCCCTCAGCTTCTTTTTTTCCAGACTAGACAACCTCACCATAACTTGTTCTCCAGACCCTTCACCAGCTTTCTTGCCCTTCTCTGGACATGCACTGGCACCTCAATGTCCTCCTTGTTGTGAGGGGCCCAAAACTGAACACAATATTAGAGGTGTGGCGTCAACAGTGCTGAGTACAGGGACACGACCATTTTCCTACACCTGCTGGCCACACTATTCCTGAGACAGACCAGGATGTTATTGACCTTACTGACCACCTGGGCACACTCTGCCACANGAGCAATATGGTCTCCCCTCAGCTTCTTTTTTTCCAGACTAGACAACCTCACCATAACTTGTTCTCCAGACCCTTCACCAGCTTTCTTGCCCTTCTCTGGACATGCACTGGCACCTCAATGTCCTCCTTGTTGTGAGGGGCCCAAAACTGAACACAATATTAGAGGTGTGGCGTCAACAGTGCTGAGTACAGGGACACGACCATTTTCCTACACCTGCTGGCCACACTATTCCTGAGACAGACCAGGATGTTATTGACCTTACTGACCACCTGGGCACACTCTGCCACAAGCCTATAGTGTTGCACAGGGTTCTTGTGATGCAAGTGAAGGATCCAGCACTCAACCTTGTTAAACCGCATATCACTGACCCTGGCCCAACCGATGCAGCCTGCCCAGATCCCTTTCCAGAGCCTTCCTATCTTTAAGCAGATCAAGATTCTCACCCTGTTTGGTGCCATCTGAAAAGTTACTGAGGATGCACTCAATATTCTCATCCAGTTTGTTGATAAATATATTAAAGAGAACTAGCCCTGAGGAACACCACTTGTGTTGTTCCACACAACAGCTGCCAACTGGATTTAACTTCAGTCCCCACTACTCTTTGGGCCCTGCCATCCAACCAAGCATCCCATTTTTAACCCAGCAAAGCATCCAGCCAGTTTCTTCGNCCTTCCTATCTTTAAGCAGATCAAGATTCTCACCCTGTTTGGTGCCATCTGAAAAGTTACTGAGGATGCACTCAATATTCTCATCCAGTTTGTTGATAAATATATTAAAGAGAACTAGCCCTGAGGAACACCACTTGTGTTGTTCCACACAACAGCTGCCAACTGGATTTAACTTCAGTCCCCACTACTCTTTGGGCCCTGCCATCCAACCAAGCATCCCATTTTTAACCCAGCAAAGCATCCAGCCAGTTTCTTCGGAAGGATGCTGTGGGAGGCAGTGTCAAAGGCCTTAGTAAAGTCCAGGTAAATGACAACCACACCCTTTTCCTCATCGACTAAGTGGATCACCTGGTCATAGGAGATCAGGTTCATCAAGCAGGACCTGCCCTTCATAAACCCATACTGACTGGGCCTGGCCACCTAATTGTCCTGTATATGCTACATAATGGCACTCAATAAGATCTACTCCATGACCTGCACATGGCTAAATAAAAAAATCTGTTACATCATTTTGCCCTGACCAAGATGGTTGTGAAACAGCAACTGCCCTTAAAAGCATCTAATAGAGACTCATTGGATGTCAGTATCAATGGACATCTCCATCTCCTTTACAAAATGATTTTCTATGGTTTATACATGATTTATGTCACTTGAACTCTTAGGAGGAGCTGACTTATTTCCATGATACAAATTCAAAAAATTCAAACTCAGCTGGAGCAGACAATGTCTACTGTCACCTATTCAACCTGCATTGTCAAGCCAGAAATTTCTGTCTTTTTACTGTAAAAGAAATCCCAACAAAACTGTGTGTTTGCTGGAAATGGTAACATTAAACTGTGGATCAAATACCCAAGACTCATGTTAATTCTGTACAGCTCTTTATAGTCCTCCCTGATGAGTTTAAATAAAGTTAGTAAATGCTGAAGTCTATCCAATGACTCACTGGGAGTCATATACAACTCCTGCCTGACAGATTAACTGTATGGAGTTAAAGCAGAAGGGGAATATAGAAAAGGCAGGTGGACATTAACTAGCATGAACTCCGCTGGTCAACAGTAGAGAAGAATCTAGCCTGAAACTTGCCATTTCTCTGCTTCACATCATTCCCATGTCAAGGACAGAGTAGAAAATGAACAAGCCCCCGTTCTGACAGGATAAATGCGGACAAAAATAATATTCCCCCAAAAAGTCTCAGTGAAGTTCTCTTCATAGCAAACTGAAGAACCAGAAAGCCATGGGGTAATTTTTTTTGTTCAAGGGAATCTCATTCTACATTACAACTTAATCTGTACAATAAAACTGAGCATAAGGTGGAATTGTCCTGACAGAGCAGCGATAGCTGTTTCCACACCTCCTGTTATTTTGTGTTGCAGAGCTAATGGTGGCTGTAGTCTCTGATATAAATTCACATCACTGTTACTGTGGTTTTCAAGTTATTAATAAGTAGTAAAACACACGAGGAAACCAATGTTTATTTTATGCATGTATCTAACTACAGGGAAAGTATAAAATAAGCTGAAAGTGATTAATAAAATCAGCAACTTGATTTTGATATTTTCTGAAATTGGTAATTTGAACTTGAGGGCTAAATTTTGTCCTCAATTCTCACAGAATTTACCTTTCTCCAATTTAGCCTGCTGTAACTGAGCAGAATTTCCTCACTCTGTTTAAAATAGAGACAGAAATTACTCATAACCAAGGCACTTCACTGCTATTCACACTTGTTCCTTTAGCACTGTTGTTGCAGTGTTGTTCTTTTTTCTATGGTAGCAAATAAACAAATTTACATAAATATTATTCAGTAATATGGTCTATTTAAACATGTTGAGACCATGGAGAAAAAAATATTGACAATGAAAGCTGCACGAAGACCCACCTCCTACAGAGTTTTTGTCTCTGGGATTTAAACAACTGATTTAAATTATTCTCAAGATTTCCAGATCAATTTTGTTCAACCTTTAGTTAAAGATTGCTTCTAGCAAGCAACGAGTTTTATTAATTGCTTGGGCTGTCCTATATGCCAGCGGTTATGCCACCTATATGCCAGGTGGCTTTGGACACCTATGTTGAATAACAATACAGTGACTGTAAAGCTGCTGCACATTTTAATTATACGGTGACAGGCAAGAGAGAAGACATTATGGATATAGATGAAGCATATTTCTTGTATCATGGAGCAGTGAATGAAACTGATACTCTAGGTTTAGAAGGAAACCCCATAACTTGAGACAAAATTACAGTGTGGTGCTACTTTTCCTTCCCACCAGTGTTTGTGCAGGGATATCCGCGGTGCAGCCTGCAATTCCAGTCCATGAGGGCTAAAAATAAGCACCCCCACAGTTGCATTGCTTCACATCCCATGGGGGTGCCAGACGACTGCAGCAAGGCCCCCTATGACTAGTAACCTGCACCAAGGGGCTGGCACTCCTGAAGGAGAAAAATATCTTGCTAATGAATTTCAGGAGTGTACTCCTCCAGGCCTTCACCTACCTGCTGTCCCCAGTATGAATGTGGACCAGTGCTGGGAGAAGGTAGAGTAGGGACAGGGGTGTAGGGGTGGCAGTGGCTCCAGAGGAGCAGTGTGGTAGTCTGTATTTCCCTCTGTCTGTGCCTGCTCCGATGCCTTGGGAGCAAATTGTTGGGTGCGCTTGGTGCAGGTGGCCCTCGCCTGATGTCAGCCCGCATGTAACAGCTATAGATGGGTGAAGTAAAAACAGTCCCTGCTTTCCTGTTTACGCACTCAGGCTTCCTCTGAGAAGTTCCTGAATAAAACCATCCGGGTTTGACAAAATAGCTTTTCTATTTATTGCATTGTGAGCAAGTATGGCAATGGTGGAAAGGGGCCAGGCTGACCTAAATTGCCTGCTTGCAACTATGGGCAGTGATACGGGGTGGCTTGGCAGAAAGGGGCTGCTTGTGACCCAACCAATGCCCTAGACTCTGCCACACTCCTCTGTACTTAGACCCACCTTCATGGGGGATCAGAAAAGAGAAAAAGGTTGTTTTACTGACTTTGTGGCATCCCAGGCTTCTTTATTCTACTCTGAGGAATTCTTCCTCCACGTTCTTCCCAGTTAGTCTGTTAAACTGGATTTTGAGAAGAGTGTTTTCCAATATGACTAGAGAGAGACAGAGACATTTCTACAGAGGAAGAATGTTAGGTCCTGTATCTCAGTTGTCTTTGGGGTCCTGACTGTGACAACTGCTGATTCATAGTCTGCTATGGGAAATGGGACCTGAAATGTTCTTAGAGATGTGGGCACAGGATAACTGCAGTTGCAAAGAACCTTGGACTTCTTCTAGGCAAAACTCCTGCTCAGATCAGGATTGATGAGACACAATGAAATGGAATGAAGCTGCATCAGAGGAACTTCAGATCAGGAGAAGGTTCTTCACTGAGAGGGTGATCAGTCTTTGGAACAGGCTTCTCAGGTTTAAGAGTAAGTATCTGGAAGGTGTTCTTAGTCACACGGTTTAGTTTTAGGTAGCCCTGCAGGGAGCATGGACTTGGACTTGACAATCCTTTTGGGTCCCTTCCAATTTAAGATATTGTATGATTCTATGATTATAGCTAACTTATATCTCTCTGATTGCTCAGAGTCCAGATACATTTTGAGTAACTCAAGGGATGGAGATGCCACCATCTCTTTGAGTCCCTCTTTCAGTGTTGCACAACCCTTACCAGATCAGGTCAACCTGTTATTACTACGTCTTGTGTTCCTCTGAGAAGATTCTGAGACTGTCTTCTCTAAAACCTCCAGACAGTTCAGGAGAGCAACTACACCCCTCATTAGATTTCTCCAGGCTGGAAAGACTCACCTCCTTCAGTTTCTCCTCAAACATCATCTGCCTCAGCCCCTGATCTCTAAGGAAGATATTCCCACCCTGGTAAAATCTGTCATACTGGGAAGTCCCCAGGTGGGCTCAGTACTCCAGACTGAGCCACAAAAATGCCATATAGAGTAGGTAAACTCTTCCTCCAGTCTTCTTGCTGTCGTCTTGCTAATGTAGCCAATGTATGGGTAGTTTTTGAAGGATGCACTATTTGCTTATATCTAATTTGTTGTCCAAGACCAACTCTCTTTTCAGAGCTACTGTCCTCAATCTGTTCTCTTGCACCAGGTGTAATCTTCCCAGGTACTATACTTTGCATATGTCTGTCACATTTTGTGACTATCTTGCTAATCCACTCCTCCAGCCTGCTAAGTCCACTTTAACACCAGCCCTTGTCTCCAGCGTATCAGTGGTTTCTCATCCAAATTGATGCCAGCCTAATGATGATGAGATCTACACTGCTGCCTAAGTTGTTGATGATGATAGACAATATCAAGTTCAAGACAGCCAGCATGGCTTCACTAAGAGTAAGTCCTGCCTGACCAAGACAGTGGCTTTCTACAATAACTACATCAGTGGACAAGGGAAGGCCAACATGTATCATCTATCTGGAATTTTGTAAAGCTTTGACACAGTTCCCCACAACATCATTCTCTCTAAACTGAGGAGATACGGATTTGATGGGTGCACTTTTCAGTGGATAAGGAATTGGTTAGATGATCACTCTGGTGGTTTGGCCCTGGCTGGGAGTCAAATGCCCATCCACCAAAGCCCCTCTATCACTCCCTTTCTTAGACGGACAGGGAAGTAAGGAAAATATAACAAAAGGCCTGTGAGCCAAATAGAAGCAATTTAATAGGATGACAATAAAAGCACAGACCTCAAGCATAAACAAGAACAAACGAAAGTGTTATTCTCTACTTCCCATCAGCAGACGATGGTTGGTTACTGCCAGGAAGCAGGGCTTTGATACACGTAGCCACAGTAGTTGTTCCGGAAGACAAACACCATCAACATATGTCCCCACACTTCTTTCTTTCACTCAGCTTTCATATCTGAACTGACGTCATATGTTATGGAATTCTGCTTTGGTCAGTTTGGGTGTGTCCCCTCCCAAATTCTTGCCCATCCCTCAGCTTACTCTCCTGGGGAAAAATGCTGGAAAAGCACAGCCTTGGTGCCTGGCTCAGCAGTAGGCAGAACACCCAGCTACAGCACTGTGAAACACAGCACTAGAAAGATGTTCAGGCAGAATTAACTCCAGCTCAACCAAACCCAATACAATTAGATAGAAAGGATAGTGATCAATGGCTTGATGTCTAGATTGAGACATGTGACAAGTGGTGTCCCTCAACGGTCCATATTGGGACCAGTGCTGTTCAATATCTTTTTAAATGATATAGGCAGTGAGACTGAGTGCACACTCAGCAAGTTTGCAGATGATACCAAACTCAGTAGTGCAGTTGATAAGACTGAAGGATCGGATGCCATCCAGAGGGACCTTGACAGGTTGGAGAAATGGGCTGAGGAGAATCTTGTGAGGTTCATTAAGGCAAAGTGCAAGGTCCTGCATCTAGGTCAGGGGCAACCTTCATTATCAATTCAGGCTGGGTGATGATGAAACTGAGATCAGCCCTGCAGAAAA
>VWYK01082920.1:797-11595 GCA_013399775.1 Semnornis frantzii | reverse complement strand
GAAGCCCTGGAGAGAATACAGATCGTCCAGAGAACCAGGAACAGGTCAGAGATCGTCTGCCTCCTTCCCCAGAAGCCCAGGGGAGACTCTAAAGCCGCTGACAGCTACCGACAGAAACCCTGCCTTGGGTACTGTCAGATAATAATTTTGTGGGTAAATGCCAAAGCCTCTTGGAATTATTAATTGCCTTCTGCCCTAAGCAGAAAGTTGCTCCTTTATGTCCTATGCTTACCTAGTGAGCAAGCGGTATACTGACCGCAAAGCCTTCTCTTTCAGTTTATATCGAGTTTAATTAATGTATATATTAATAACTATTCCAGATCCTGTTATAACCTGTACATAGTTTCCTAATGTTGCAAGAACCTGTTAATATTATTATTAAATGGTGATGGGGGTGATGCGAGTTCTGAATATTTAATATTAATAAACTTAATATTTTTATGTATCGTCTTGCATTAATTAATTTACCCCATCCCTTTACAGATTTTATATACTAAAGCCAATATTATGTGCTTGTATTTTGGTTTTTTGCCTGTGCTGTGCTTGGAACTGAGTGACTTTTAAAAATACTCCTATTATCTGTACAGAATTTGCATTTTTACATCGAAATTGTTTGCAGCTTTTCTTGAAAACAGCTTAAAGTCTTATTAGAACCTTGGAGACACATGAATATGTAAGTCCAAAGCACAAATGCAGTGCAATTGGACATCAAAGTTTTTGAGGAACTCTGTATAAATTAAATGACCTCAGATATGGCTATGCTGTCCATCCGTATACCTATGCATACTATCCTTACTATAGCAAATTATGAAAACTACTTTGCATTGTAAGGAACACCTCCCCTACTTTCTTGCAGTAAAATTGGATGAAAAGTAAAAATTCATTTAGGTATGAAAATGTGGAAATTGACTAAAACCCCTTCTAATGCTCTAAAAAATACGTTGATGTGGGCAATTAATATATCCCCTGGAACCTGTACAGTACAGTCATTTCCTTATTAGAGGCCAAGAAGAACACCTTGCTTTCAAGTTATCCAGTGATGGTTTTCTATCACCTTTTTTTCTAATGTCCCTTATGCCCCTTTCATATGGTAAATCATCTAAAGAAAGAGTAAATGCATGGTGTGGCAGGCATTATTGGTTGATCTGAGCTGCTCTTAGTCATAGACACAGATAACTGCCAAATCCAAACAGGAGACAGAAGAGCATATTAAACAAGGTAACAAATTAAACTTCTCTTGTATCAAATATTTCTAGATGGATAAAGAGGATTAGATGGATAAAAAAAAAAGTTTTATTTTCAGTAAATTAGAGGCTTTAGTATTATAAAGTTCTTAAAAAAAAAAAAAAGTGAGAAAAGTAAACTCTCAAGTCATTAAAACCAGTTCCTTAGACTCTGTAAAATATATTGGTGAAACAGAAATCCAGTTTAGTGCTGCAACATCACTGGAGTCACCACAGATCTGTATGCAAAGCAGAAAAAAAGACCTTTTACATGCTATCAGAATGATGGAGGAGATCAGCTATTCAGCTTCAAGGCATATAGAATCATAGAATGGTAAGGTTGGAAGAGACCTCAAAGATCATCCAGTTCCAAGCCCCTGCCATAGGCAGGGACACCTCCCATTAGTACAGGTTACNCTCACAGCAGAGCTGCTCCAGCCCTCTAAGCATCTTTGTGGCCCCCTCTGGACCTGCTCCAACAGTTCCATGTCCTTCCTGTGCTGGGGGCTCCAGAACTGTACACAGGACTCCAAATGAGGTCTGACAAGAGCATTCTCGTTGTTACACTCAAGTATGTTGTCTAACTGTAATCTTATGTACATTGTATTAATTCAGGTTTGGTTTTGTAGTTTCCTGTATGCATGGTTTGTGAATACTGCCTTTGGGTTACTACAAATTTGTGACCTACTGCACCTCAATGACACACTCAAGTCTATGGGGCTGGACTTACACCCAGGGGTGGCAAGTGCTTGCCAAGCCACTTTCCAATGGTCCTAGCTAAGTGGGGAGGTCCTAGCTGACTGGAGACTGTGTAATGTGATGCTCACCTACAATAAGGGCTGGAAGAAGGATCTGAGGAACTACAGACCTGTCAGTCTAACCTCAGTGCCTGGGAAGGTCAAGGAGTTATCGTTATGGGGCACGTGGAGTCAATCAGGTGATGAGGCCCAGCTATCATGGGATCATGAAGGGCAAGCACTGCTTGAAAAACCTGATTTCTGTCTACAGCAAGCTGACCTGCTTGGGAAAGGTTGGGGTGTTGTTTATGTGGACTTCAGTAAAACCTTCAAGACTGTTTCCCACAGCATCTTCCTGGAGAAACTGGCCACTCATGGCTTAGGTGGACAGAGCTTCACTGGGTTAAGAGCTGGCTGGACAGGTCCAAAGAGTGGTGGGGAACGAAGTTAAATCAAGTTGACTGTCATTCACTAGTGATGTTCCCCAGGGCTCAGTCTTGGGGCCAGTTGTCTTTAATATCTTCATCACTGATCTGCATAAGGCAACTGAGTGCACCCTCAGTAAGATTGCAGATGACAGTAAATTCAGTATGGGAGTGTTGATCTGCTGAGGATCGAAAGGGTCTGTGAAGATGCCTGGGTAGGCTGGATCAACAGGCAGAGATCAGCTGTGTGAGGCTTAACAAAGCTAAGTGCTGGGTCACAACAATCCCATGCAGTGCTACAGGCTTGGGGAAGTGTGGCTGGAAAGGTGCCTGAAGGAAAAAGACCTGGGAGAGCTGATTGGCAGCTGTCTGAACAAACTGGCCATGTGCCTAGGTGGCCAAGAAAGCCAATGGCATTCTGGCCTGTGGTGTTAGGTTGATGATTAGACTCAACCTTGGAGGTCTTTCCAACTGAAGAAATTTTATGATTCTATAATTCCTCACCTGCTCTGAGGTCTTCCACATCTTTTTAAATTATTTTTTTTTTCCTGTGAGAAGGAATGCAAACCTTGAATGAGGTAAGGTTTGTTCTGCTAGTTTGTTATACCATTCCTCACACCTTGTTTCTTTCATCTAATTGCTACCCCTGCTTTGCTTCAGAGAAAGAGTGTCAGTGTCACAGATATGAAATTTAATTTAAATATTTTAATGAAAATAATATGAAAAACAATGTCTGAAACTTATTAGCAATATTTACAGGTGGTAATGACTCTTTACATAAGGGGGTATCTACAGGCAAACATAAGCAGTATAAAATCAAATTCAAAATTCACAAACTGTTTTGGAGTTTTCTTGGGGTGCAATATGCTGCTTGCCCTCTAGGGGGACTCGAGAGGAACGGAGCTAAAGCAGGGAGGGGCACTCTGTGCTGGGTTAAGAACTGGCTGGAGGGTGGGGCACAGAGAGTGGTAGTGAATGGAGCCGCATCCAGTTGGCAGCCGCTCACTAGTGGTGTGCCTCAGGGGTAAGTGCTGGGCCCAGTCCTGTTTTAATATCTTCACTGATGATCCAGATGAGGGGATGGAGTCCACCATCAGTAAGTCTGCAGATAACAAGTTGGGAGCATGTGGCAACCTGTTAGAGGGTAGGTGAGACCTGCAGAGAGACCTGGGCAGGCTGGATAGATGGGCACAATCCAATGCCATGAGTTTTAACAAGTTCCAGTGCCAAGTTCTGCACTTTGTCCACAACAACCCCATGCAGTGCTACAGGCTGGGGACAGAGTGGCTAGAGAGCAGCCAGGTGGAGAGGGACCTGGGGGTGCTGGTTGGCAGCTGAACATGAGCCAGCAGTGTGCCCAGGTACCCAAGAAGGCAAATGGCATCTTGGCCTATATCAGTAATAGTGTGGCCAGCAGGACCAGGGAAGTCCTTCTGCCTCTGTACTCAGCACTGGTTAGGCCACAGCTTGAGTATTGTGTCCAGTTCTGGATCCCTCAATTTCAGAAAGATGTTGAGATGCTTGAATGTGTCCAGAGAAGGGCAGCAAGGCTGGTGAGGGGCCTGGAGCACAGCCCTGTGAGGAGAAGCTGAGGGAGCTGGGGGTGTGCAGCCTGGAGAAGAGGAGGCTCAGGGCAGACCTCATTGCTGTCTACAACTACCTGAAGGGAGGTTGCAGCCAGCGGGATCTGGTCTCTTCTCCCAAGCACCCAGGGACAGAACAAGAGGACACAGCCTCAAGCTGCACCAGGCCAGGTTTAGGTTGGATGTTAGGAAGAAGTTCTACACAGCAAGAGTGATTGGCATTGGAATGGGCTGCCCAGGGAGGTGCTGGAGTCCCTGTCCCTGGAGGTGTTTAAAAGGAGACTGGATGAGGCACTTGGTGCCATAGTCTAGTTAATGAGAAGATGTTAGGTGATAGGTTGGACTCGATATCAAAGGTCTTTTCCAACCTGGGTAATTCTGTGATTCAGGGAGCTACAGCAAAGCACTTTAATTACAAAGAGGCTTTCTAGACTATTTACTCACAAATTAGTATCTCCAAAATCTTTCTGGGGCTACATGATATTCCAGACAGCACCTAAATGCTTGGAATGGTGCTGTTGGTGGTGTGGTAGTCATTACAGCTTGTAGAGTTTTCCTAGGACTTTTGCAGGGACCGGGACATGCACAGTCTCCTGACCTGGTCCTAGTCCATTCTCGGGTGGACAGTTATCCTTCTCCCAGGACTCTGGGCTCAGCATGGGGGTTCCCAGGTGCGCAGGCAGAAGCGGTGTCTTGCTGTGTGGCAGTAAGCTGCATTCTCTTAAAATGCAGACTGCAGCAAGGTCTGTGTAAGTGAGGACTCGAGCTAGGAGCAGCTTATCACTTTCAATAGCTAGTGGCAGTGATGCAGCTTACTCAGGGGCACTTGTGTCTCCTGTTCTTCCCCCTTTTGCTCAGTCTAGGCTGTCATTACCTGCGAGTGGAGTTTTTCATGCTACAGCTGGCTGTGGTTTTGGGCAGTGTTCAGCAAAGGCTGCTGCCCCTGGTGTGGGCTCTTGGGTTTCTCCCTGGTAAACTGAGGCAAGGCAAAGCTTCTGGGTAGACAAGGCAGACAGGCAAGTTGTGAAGCAGCAAGGCTTCCTGGTTCCCCAGGGCAACAAAGCACATGAAGTAAGGCAAGGCAAGGCTTAGCAGGGTGTACCAAGGCAAGGTTGTTTACAACTTTGCTCATATTTATCAATTGCCTGAGTTTTAATTGGCCTAATGGGCAACAGAGATAACCACATCCCCTAACCAATGAGAGTGGCACTTTGCCAGAACTAACCACATTAGGTGAACCATGGGCTTGCTTTACCCAAATTTGGTGAAAGCATGGGCCTGTGCATGAGGCATGCATAAGCCAAGTGTGTGAACCTTGTTTACCACAAGATGTAAACAGGAGCAAACCAAGTCTGAACAAGCCCTGGTCTTTAGACTCAGTGGCTCTTTCTCCTTTGTCCTTTTTCAACATCTCTCCTCACTCCAGGAGGAGGGGAAGCAGGAGACAATGCCTGGACTCAAAGTGGGCCTGTTTTGGCCTGCCACCACAAATAGGCACATCCATAACAGGTCCTAATAATGCACTATAAAGCAAGCATGCACTCTGAAATCAAAACCACTGAAACAGCCTTGTTCTGAGCACACATTACTATGTGCAAACATTAGCTGTAAAGAAGTCCCTTACTAATACCAAGATGCAAATGCATAACTTGTTGCTATATAGCAAGACTTTAAGTTCCACTGCTGCTTTTTAATTTCCTCCAGTTTTCTGCAATAACATGAACAAAGCATAGTAATAACAACAAAAATAGTAATAATGTTCCTGAAGTAGTATTTTTAACTTCACCACAGTAGCTGCAAGCACAGGACTGAAAACCTGGGAAACATTGATATTTAAAACTACATAGAGATTTTGGCTCCCTCTGGTGAAAAAAAATAAGATGCACAAAATGCATAAAAAGTCTTGTGTTGACCTTTCCCATGCAGATGTATAATGGGAAAACCATAGCAAAATCTTTGACTTATGCTTTGCAGCAGGTTAACCTATTGCTGCACAAGGTGCTCAGTGTAGGACTTAGCTGACCTAAGTTTCAGTACTACTGGATGATCTTTGTTAAAGTGTAAAGACATCTCTCTCTAAATTTCACTTAGAAGGATTTATTTTGTAAAATCTCTGTGCAAGCCTGTGGAATGAAAAGCTGGTTCCATGCACTTGATTGACAGTTCATAGTTTTTTGGGGGTTTATTTTACATTTTTTTTCACCAGCACCTCCTTTTGTGTTAAATTACTTGTGAGTTCTCAAAATAATAGAAATAATGGAGAGGAGGTGATAGAGTGAAGAAGCAGAACCTATCTGGCTTTTAATTGTCCTTAAATTAACTAATTTTCTTCTCTTCTTCCCCATCCCTTCATCTATCTATCTAATCTATCATCTATCTATCTACCTATCTATCAATGGGTTTGAACTGGCAGAGGGGAGATTTAAACTGGGTGTTAGGAGGAAGTTCTTTACAGTGAGGGTGGTGAGACACTGGCACAGATCGCCCAGGGGGGTTGTGCCTGCTCCCTGCCTGGAGGTGTTCAAGGCCAGGTTGGATGAGGCCTTGAGTGACCTGTGCTAGTGGGAGGTGTCCCTGCCTATGGCAGGGGGTTGGAACTAGATGATCCTTGAGGTCCCTTCCAACCTTACCATTCTATGATTCTATGATTCTAATAAGAAAGAGTTCATATTGCAGTTTACCTGTGGAGCTGCAGGTTGGGTTTTGTTTTTTTTTTTTTTCCCCTTTAAAATTATTATTGCTATTACTACTACTACTACTATTATTATTGTTGTTAATATTATTTTCTTTAAAGAGGAAAACTCAGTACTTAGGAACCTGGGAAGGGCATAGAATATTGCTCCAATCTGAGTTAATGTCTCAGATGACAAGCTGGCCTTTTTTAGGTAAAGGTGCTTGAGCAGACCTGGGAACTTGTCCATGTTTTCTTCAGAGACAGAATGACAATTGTAGGTTTTCATGGCATTTTTAGCAGGAATGAACTCAATCTGAGGAAATTAATTTTGCAGGAAATAACAGGTAGCCCACCTGAAGGCTTTGTCTGAAAAGAACATCCGTATGTGCTTGCTGCTCAACATCATGTGACAGCAAACAGTAATATACAACAGGAGAGAGCTGAAGACAAAAAACAACTTTGAATTTCATTTTGTTTTGGTCAGTGTTTATAAGTACACAACAATAAAAGCTTGGTTTGACAGGTGAGAGTTTTTCACAGATATTAGGGAAGATGATGAAATCTTTGCATAGGAAGCTAGACTGTAAATCATTCTGTAAATGAGTTAAAACTAATTAAACTTACTTTGATGCACTTTGTGTGGGACTGTATTGTGACAACTTGTAATTCTGTTCAGGAGTTTAACAAAGGAACTTATCCAAGAGCTCGAGTCCCTGATAAACATTAGAGAAATGAAAATTAATTTCCCTCTATCATTTCAGTGGTACACCTGGATTACTCTTTCTCCATAATAAAGGCACTAAAGCCATCTCAAGGAAGCTACAAGTAGAGTTTGTGTGAGAAACACCAAATGCAATACAAGTAACAACAACAGGAACAACAACAACAATAAATGCTGCTAATGCAGAGTAACAAAAAATACAGCCAGAGTGGCTGTCAATGAGCCTATGTCCAAGGCCAGTGACAAGCAGAGTCCCCAAGGATCAGTACTGGGAGCAGTCTTGTTTAACATCTTCATCATGTGATGACATGGACAGAGGCATTGAGTGCACCCTCAGCAAGGAATCCATCCAGAGGGACCTGGAGAGGTGGGCACAAGCCAACGTCATGAGGTTCAACAAGACCAAGTGCAAGGTCCTGCATGTGAGTCAGGGCAATCCTAAGCACTGATGTAGGCTGGGCAGTGACTGGCTTGAGAGCAGCCTAGGGAGTGGGACTTGGGGGTGCTGGTGGATAAGAAGCTCAACATGAGCCAGCAGTGTGCTCTTGCAGCCCAGAGAGCCAAGCAGATCCTGGGCTGCATCAGGAGAAGTGTGGCCAGCAGGGCAAGGGAGGTGATTCTGCCCTTCTACTCCACTGTCATGAGACCCCACCTGAAGTACTACATCCCGTTCTGGAGCACTACCTCCAGTTCTGGAGCCCCTATTACAAGAGGGATGTGGACCTGGTGGAGTGTGTNGGAAGCCTCATCCCTGAAGGTGTTTAAGGTCAGGCTGAATGTGGCTCTGAGCAACCTGATCTAGTGTGAGGTGTCCCTAGCCATGGCAGAGGGGTTGGAGCTAGATGATGCTTTAGGTCCCTTCCAGCCCTGACAATTCTATGATTCTTTTACACTCTCTTTGCAACTCCTTCACAGCCCTAAAGGATTTTAGGCAGCCTCTTTGAGCTGATTTTGCTTCCAATCCAGACCATTAAGCCCTCTCCTTCAAAACTGAGCCAGTCATGCTCCAGCAAAACCAGGTAAAGTACCAGCACCAGGTACAATAATCCAACCTCTGAATCTTCTGGCAACAATTTCATAGTCCGAAGAAATTGGACTTAATGCCTTTAATTGATAACCGGCAGTTGCTAAGCCTTTCTGTGTTCTATTGGCGTTCCTTAAAGGACCTGTCTCGACCTGTACCAGAAGATGGAGCTCGAACTCCAGCAGGGAAAGTGCCAGAAATGAACGCTCTTGACAGTAACCTCTCATCGACTTCAGATGCTGAAGCAATGAGGTAACCCTTTCTGCTTTACCTTAGAGGTGTTCCACTTCCTGTCTCTGTCTTCATAAGGGGCTCGTGTCCAACACCCTAGATATCCAGTTCTACCTACCCAGTCCCAGCACTGACATCTTATCCAGCTGCACACTACTGAGCTACTCCGAATTTGCGGTGTGTTCCTTTAACTTGCAACGCAAAATGTTGCCCTTGTGTTTTATTGAGCCCAGTAAGAGCTGTGATTCAAAATGGAATGTGTCCTGCTCCATCTCCACCAGGGAAAGGGTCACAGAATCACACAGAAATGTTCAGGTTGAAAAAGACCCCCAGGATCACCCAGCCAAACCGTTATCCCTACTCTACAAATTCACCCTTAAACTATACCCTCAAGCACCACAACCAAACGACTTTCGAACACACCTGGGGTTGGTGACTCCACCACCTCCTCGGGCAGTCCATTCCAGTGTCTGACCACTCTTGCTGAGTACAGAGAGAGAAGCTTTAGGCATTATAAGATAAAGTGTCTCCCCTTAAATTTCTTTGGGTTATGAAATAGTTGATAAGAGACTGTAAGGATGGACAACAGCAGCCAGTGCTGGGACTTTCCCTGGTGGAGCTGGAGCTGTTTTGAACTTGAGTTCTTACTGAGTGCTGACAGAATACAAACTGAAACATTACACATCTAAAGTAAAAGGGGGCACTCCCAAGTTTCTTCTAGCTACGAAATAGTTACCAGGAAAATAGTAGGAATCACAGCAGTGATTCAGTAACTACATTTCAATTAAAAAAAAAAAAAAAAGTCAAATCTAGCTTCCAGAATGAGGCTATTCCATCATTACCTTGTCTGTAAATTGGCATGAGCCATGATTTATTGAGCACCTCTCATTTTAGAAAATGGAGTGTAGATGGAATAGTAGGTGATCTGTGCTCTGTCACATGGCCTGTGTTTAGCTATGTCTCTAGGGATTGCTAAGAATTGAGCATGTGCTTTTCTCCATCAGTGGATAACAGATGGAACATTTCCAAGAAACATGTAAATGGCCATGGAAAATAAGTGAGATGAGTGGTTAGCTACACCTTCATATGGGCTGCAGCAAGGCCAAGTGCTGAGTCCTACACCAGCAGTCCTGTGCAATACTCCAGGCTTGGGGCTGAGCGGCTGTAAAGCTGCTCAGCAGAAAGGGGCCTGGGGTTGTTGATCGACAGCTGGCTGAACATCACCCAGCAGTCTGCCTGGGTGGCTAAAAAGGCCAACAGCAGGTTGGTCTGTATCAGAAATAGTGTGGCCAACAGGGCTAGGGAGGTTATTGTCTCACTGTAATTCAGCACTGGTGAAGCAGTAGCTTGAGTAGTGTTTTCAGTTTTGAGTGCCACAGTACAACAGAGGCATTGAGGTGCTCGACCATGTCCAGAGAAGGGTGATGAAGCTACTGAAGGATCTTGAGAACAAGGTTTATGAGAAATGGCTGAGGGAAATTGAGTTGTTTAGTCTCAAGAAAATGAGAAAATGAGGGGAGACCTTACTGCTCTCTACTGCTACCTGAAAGGATGTTGGTCTCCTCTAACAAATCACAAGCAGAAATGACATCAAGTTACACCAGGAGAGGTTTAAGTTAGACATTAGGATAAAATTCTGTAACAATAGGGTTATCAAAGACTGCTGCAGGCTGCCCAGGGAAGTGGCTGAATTGTCATCTCTGAATGCATGTAAAAGCCATCTATATATGCTGCCTAAGGACATGGCACAGTAGTGGCCCTGGTTGAATAATCATAGAATCATAGAATGGTAAGGTTGGAAGGGACCTCAAAGATCATCCAGTTCCACCCCCCTGCCATAGGCAGGGACATCTCCCACTAGTACAGGTCACTCAAGGCCTCATCCAACCTGGCCTTGAACACCTCCAGGCAGGGAGCAGCCACAACCTCCCTGGGCAATCTGTGCCAGTGTCTCACCACCCTCACTGGAAAGAACTTCCTCCTAATATCCAGTCTAAATCTCCCCTCTGCCAGTTCAAACCCATTGCCCCTTGTCCTGTCATTAGAAGACCTTGTAAATAGTCCCTGCCCAGCCCTCCTGTAGGCCCCCTTCAGATACTGGAAGGCTACTCTAAGGTCTCCTGGAAGCCTTCTCTTCTCCAGGCTGCAGAGCCCCAACTCTCTCAACCTGTCTGTATAGC
>VWYK01082919.1:16201-28498 GCA_013399775.1 Semnornis frantzii | reverse complement strand
TTTTTTTTTTTTTTTGATATAATGAGGAGTCACCTGGAAAATAAGTTTAAGAGCTATGATCATTTTCAACAGGAAGGGAGACACTTGGAGAAGGAAGGCAGACAGTCAAGCTGCGCACTGTCTGCATCCACCACACCAGCATCACCACTTCTGTCTGGGACAGGCAGAGCCTGTGTCCTTGAGGTGGGTGCTTGAACCAGTGTTCACCCCACTTGTGGGGATAAGACATCAGAGGACCTGTACCAGTGGATGCAAAAGGGACCTCAAAGAGGCTTTTTTACCAGTATGTGTTTGTTGGGGATCACAGGAGCAGAGGAGGTAGAGGTGAGCCTGGAATGTGTGCATGTGTCTTTTTGGGGTCACAACTTTTGGGAACACACTACAGAAGGGTGTAATTTAGTTGCTTATTAACATGTGCAAAGTGACTGATATTGTGGTTTACCTACAATGTTGTTGGTATTGATCCAGGATATACAGTTCGCTGCTCTCCAGCTAAACCCATGCTGTCAATAAATCGATTAAACTGCTCCAAACTTGAATTGATTTAAAACCACAGGTCTTAAGAAGACTTTTTTTCCTGGAGCAAAGAATAGTGGATAAATATACCAGAAGCCAGGCACAGACCTGTTTCCTGCCCAACTTAAACCCCACTGATGTCTATGAGGCTTCAGTTCATGACTCACCTTAACCAAAAAGCGTGTTCAACCTTGAGCAAATGTTAACACGAAGATAATGATAAGCAGAACAGCCACAGCTCTGCTACCAAGACATGCTTCAGACACGGAGTGACTTGCAGTGGTAGTAATAATGTTCAGTTGTGTTGAACAAGTTGTGAAAAGCAAGAAAGGAACACATTTTGAACATTGCTCTATCAGAATAAGGGACTGAATACAGTGGAAGATTTGTCACAAAGAGATAAGCTGGTGTGCTTCATCAAACGTAGACCTCCTTTTATGTAATAATGCCCTACGAGGAGAGGCTGAGGCACCTGGGGCTTAATGTCTGGTGAAGAGAAGGCTTAGAAGGGATCTAATCAGTGTTTATAAATATCTGAGGACTGGGTGTCAAGAAGGAAAGGACAACCTCTTTTCACTTACACCCTCTGATAGGACAAAGGGCAATGGATATAAACTACATCACAGGAAGTTCCACCTCGACATGAGAAGGAACTTCTTTAAGGGTCATCAAACACTGGAACAGGCTCCCTACAGAGATTGTGGAGTCCCCTTCTCTGGAGACTTTCAAGACCTGTCTGGATGTGTTCCTGTGTGACCTGCACTACATTCTCTGGTCCTGCTCTGGCAGAGGGGTTGGACTTGAAGATCTCCAGAGGTCCCTTCCAACCCCTGACATCCTGTGATCCTGGAATTTAATAAGGCTCTCATTGATTTTTCCCTGTTCCTTTTCTCAGCAACATTGTTGCACAGGGCGAGGTGTCACTAGTTTGCTGGGTACCAATGCAAAGACCTTTAAACATGATGGTTACATTTCTGTTGTAAAAGATAGATCTGAAGATAGGTATAGACCTGGTCTGGTTGAGGATGTCCCTACTGACTGCAGGGATGATTGGACTAGATGATATTTGGAGGTCTCTTCCAGCCTGGGCCATTCTATGATTCTGTGATTCTATGATTCTATGAATAAAGTTTCATCTCACATCTTTTCAGGCGAGTGCATTAAGCTAGTTCTCTGAACAACTTAGTTCAAGGAGTATGAAAAACAGAACAGGTAGAGTGCAGCCAATCTTACACTTTTCCATGTCACATTTGTCTGTGCCTCCCAAGTCTGAGCAAATGCAGAGGAGGTGTTTGCAAATTGGTCTTCCTCCCTGTACTTCTAGGGTGTTAGATTGCCTAGGTTGCTCTGACCCTCAGGATGACTTTGGATGCAGCAGCTGTGCTGGAGGAAGCACCACCTTGGGGATACAAACCCCAGCTCCTCTGTGTAAAACAATATCTGGTGGTGGAGACACAAAAATATTGCCAAATAAAACAAAAAAAAAGAGTGCTCAAGAATTTACCAATGTAGTTATCATTTAAAAAAATATTATTAAACTATCTAATTATAATGGGAGAAAGCCACATATATTCTCTCCTCCCTTTCTGTTCTTCCCCACTTTCTTTATGTGACACAAAAAGCAAGCTTAGTATGCTGGCTTTGTGACATTGCTTTGTCAGAGACTTGTTTTTCTTGTAAGTTATCTCCTGTTCCATTGTAAAAATCTCCTGTTTCCTTACAAACTCAACTATGTGCATCACCTGCTCCAGTGATTTTGCAAAGCACGACTTCATTTTCCAAAAAGGAAACAGAGATTAAAAAAGGTCTTTTTTCCCCCCTTTAAATAAAATGTATTAGGAGCTACAAAGGGAAAAATATCAATTTTTATTTTTTTTTTAGATGTAGCCCAGAGACAGATTTTTCTCTTCACAAAGTAGAAAATTGAATTATTCTATCTGAGTGCTCTCTCTTTCCTTCTCTCATCCTCTCAACTCTCTACAAGCAATAGAGAAATCATTAAAAATACATGGAGTCTACAAAAGAAAAAAAAATACAGCTTGTGTAAAGCTAAGAGAAAGGTTTAATAAAAACAATTCTTATACTTTTCAACCTTTCACATTTTTTTCTTCTTTTTTTTTTCCCCCTCCAAGCCAGGGAAACACATCCAGTTACAGAATGTGGAAACAGAACACAAATCCCATCTGAGAGGTAGAAAATGTAAGGATGTTAAAGCCTGATGTTTATGATGCCTCTCAGTCAGTGAATGGTGGCAGTGGTAACTCTACAGCAACAAATGCCATGCAAGCAACTGTTTGTTACTGAAGGGCTGCTGCAGAGTGTGACATATAAATGCCATCATTTGCAATAAATATTTAAACATTTTATTAAAAAAATAATCATGAATGAAAGGCTCCCATTACCACGATATGTTTTTAAAGAAACTAAGATTATGTATCATTGAGCTGGAAAACTAAAACGCTGAGGAATGGTTGCTGGGGAAATTCTTTCCTCTTCTGTTTTTAACTCTGTTTTTCCATATTTCAATACTTGCTACCACTGCACATTTTTCTTAAGCTGTGATTCTTAGCAAATACATAACCACACATGAAAAAGAAAGGAAAGAAAAAACCAGAAGGATTCACTAGTGTCTAAGATGCAAATGCCAGAGGGGTAAAATTCTCCGTTGTTTAAATCTCCATAACCAAATTGATTTCCACAGTTACATCATTTTATGCCTGCTGAGAATTTGGCTTCAGAGTTTTGAGAATGTACAGAATGAAACTTACCTGTGCATTCTGAGGAAGGGAAAAACAAACAAGTTTTAATGGGATTCTCCACCTTTACAGCCTCCCTGATAGTCAGCTTAACCTCAGATGAAGAGAAGGAACTGCATTCTCCCACTTACTGTATGTTGAAGGAGTGGGAGGGAGAGGAGGAGAGGCACATTCTTGCTGTGTGGGTAGGAAGGGTAGTGCAGAGCGCAGACTGCTGCTGTGGTTTCCACAGTCCTGGATTCAGCTCTGCTTTGTGCTGCAGGAATACGAAGCCTGCTGAGGAAAGGTGTGGATCAAAGCAAAAATTTAGCTGTGAAGTCAGATGCTGCAGTGCCTACATCTTAGTCACCTACTCCTTTTCTGTCCCTCTGCTCTACAAGATCTAGCCCCTCTATACTTCTGATCACAATGCTCAACCCTTTCTCAGGCAGATTTTCTTCAAGGACTTCACTAACTTATTCTTTTTATTTTAAAATACAGGTAGAAGTAAAATAGAACTCCATCTCCCACAGTGTAAAACCTTAACAACAAAAACTGGGCAGCTTTGTCTAGGGCCAGACTCTTTTCAGTGGTGCCCAGCAACAGGACAATGGGCCCAACAGGCACAAGCCGGAGCACACCAAGTTCCACCTAAACATAAGGAAAAAACTCCTTCCTTTGAGGATGCCAGAGCACTGGAACAGGCTGCTCAGAGAGGTTATGGAGTCTATGAAAACCTTTCAGAATCTGCCTCAATGAGATCCTATGCAGCCTGCTCCCGGGTGAGTTTTGGGCTCCCCAGTTTCAGAGGGACAGGGATCTTCTGGAGAGTGTCCAAGTGAGGGCTACGAGGATGCTGAGGGGACTGAGCAGTGCCTCGTGAGGAGAGGCTGAGGGACCTGGGGCTGCTTAGTCTGGAGAAGACTGAGAGCAGATTTAATCAATGTTTATAACTATCTGAGGGCTGGGGGTCAGCAGGAACACAGGCTCCTCTCACTTGCTCCATGTGATAGGCCAAAGAGCAATGGATGGAAGCTGCAGCACAGGAGGTTGCAGCTCAACGCAAGGGGCAACTACTTGCCTGGAAGGGTCCCAGAGCCCTGACACAGGCTGCCCAGAGAGGTTGTGGAGTCTCCTTCTGTGGAGCCTTTCCAGGCCTGTCTGGATGTGTTCCTGTGTGCCCTGAGCTGGATTGTCTGGTTCTGCTCTGGCAGGGGGATTAGGCTCAATGATCTCTTTGGGTCCCTTCCAACCCCTACCACCCTGTGGCTCTGTTTTAGCAGGAGAGTTGGACTAGATAATCTCCAGAGGTCCCTTCCACCCTGTACCATGCTGTAATTCTGCAAGAGGCTGTGATTCTGTGGGTTTATTTGTGTGCCCTAAAACTGGTAGGTTTGCTTTCCATCTTTGGTTTTTGGGGTTTTCTTTACCAGAAATGCAGATACCTATCCTGGAGATGAATCAGAGCAAGAAAGCAGAACTGATATCCAACACCAATTCAGATAAGGGTGTTCTAAAGTGTAAAAAGAAAAAGTAGTGAGACATTGTCTGGAAAATGCAGATAAAAGGAATAAGAGATAGAGACCATGATCTCAGAATGAGGTCTGTTTTTCAGCCACAGGGTGTCTATGAACTAGTCACATAAAATTTCTGCCATCTGCAGATATCACAACACATTTTTGACCATTCAGTGCAGTTTTCTGCCCTGGTAGGTAAATTGCACATATTTTTGCACACATCTTTTAAATGAACTTTAATGAGTTTAAGTGACAAGACTGAAGAGGTTTTGATCATTTCGGTATTCAAGTTGCAGAGATGACATCAGACTCCTTCCTTCAAAGCCTTCATCTGATGTGTTACAGGTACTACAAAGAAATCAGCAATTAAAACCCAAACTGATACTTTCAATACACAAAGAGGGGAAACCTAAATACCACCTGAACTGCACTGTTTTCCTTAAAAAATAAAACTAAGGGGCTGCAGTTTTGCTTGCTTTGCTCTTTGATGTTGTGTATCTTCTTAAAAAAAAAAATAAAATTAAAGCCTCACATGTTACCCTCTGAACAAACTTGAGGACTAGCTTCAAACCCATTTTATTTTCCTGAGAGCAGATATGATTACATGAATAAATCCAGTTGTGAGCTTAATAAGCTTTGGCAGGAAAGGCACTGAAAGAAGGTGAGGAATGGAGCAAGCCAGGAAAAATACCCAAATTAACTTTTAACCTCCTCAGTAACATCTAAAGCCAATAAAAGAAAGTTTGTGAATTAATTTCATGAGGATGTAGTTCCAGAATAGATGTTCTGGAAAGAAATGGACATTTTAGGCATTGCATGAAAGCTCTCATGGCTTGACCTCTCTCTTTAGATGTAGTTTGTAGCTCAGCTTTCCTGCAATTTAGTAAAAAAATCTGTGGTGGGTTAGGAACTTCTTCCCACCACCACTATTTGGAATTTACCAGACCAGCTCAGATGGCTTGGAAGTAAGAGAAAGCTGTATTTACATTAAAGCTAGATTTCCAGGCAAATATATGCAATATATTTACAAGTATTTACAATTATATATATATTAGAAATAATACAGCAATACAAATTGCCTCCCAGACAAACTGCCCAGAAGGAGCTCAAAGCCTCTCTCTCTCTCCCTCTCTTTCCCAAGCAGAAAACAAACCAACCAGCAAAACTTACTTGTTATCTGTTAGCGGAAGATACTAGAGTGCAGTGAAGGGGAGGAGAATAGATCCAACGCGTAGGAGTGAAGAAGACAGAAGAGGCACAAATTGTTCACATTTTGGCTTTTTATCCCTTTCAGCAAACCAATGAATGATACAGACTTCGTCATTATTCTTTTACAACCAATGATGTAATTTCTCTCACTAGAATATTCCAGTTAGCCTCAAACCAGCACAAAATCACATGTTCTAGGGGGGAACATCCCATGGGACTAAAATCATAGAATCATAGAAGGGTTTAGGTTGGAAGGGCCCTCAAACCTCAGCCAGTTCCAACCCCCTGCCATAGGCAGGGGCACCTCCCACTAGCACAGGTCACTCAAGGCCTCATCCAACTTGGCCTTGGACACCTCCAGGGAGGGAGCAGCCACAACCTCCCTGGGCAGCCTGTGCCAGTGTCTCACCACCCTCACTGCAAACAACTTCCTCCTAACATCCACTTTCAATCTCCCCTCTGCCATTTAAAACCCATTACTCCTAGCCCTGTCACTACAAGACCTTGTAAATAGTCCCTCCTCTGCCTTCCTGTAGCCCACTTCAGATACTGTAAGGCCACCGCAAGGTCTTCTAGAAGCCTTCTTGTGTCCAGGCTGCAGAGCCCCAACTCTTGTAGCCTATACTCATAGGAGAGGACATCATCAGAGCAGAGTCAGAGTCATCTTCCCCATCCCCAATTGCCATTTTAAGGGGATGCTGTTGTGAGAAGACTTGACTGAACTGTGTTATCAACCACATTCCTCAAACTTTAAAGGACCACCTCCAAAAGAAGTATGAGGTAGAAGACAGAGGGAGAGAACCCAGAATTGCTGCAGTGAAAACCTATGGCAGTGTCATGCACTTTTTGCTGTGGGAAGAATTCATGCTCAGCAACAGCTCTTTGGGCCACTGCTGCTCTAATAATGCACACTTGCACTTAGAGGGCAATCACGTCTACTGTTTATGATTGAATTTGCAATAAAGAGAGATTACCTAAGGAAAATGACTTGATGATGCTGCCTATCTGCAATTAGACATGCTCATGTTTGGAGCTATACACTGCCGTTTGCCAACAGAGCAGTTTGGAGAGTAGTTTGCATTAAAATGTTTCTCACATCTACTGTATGCAATCATTTGTCAAATGAGACCAGGCAGAAAAATATACATGGACTTAGTCAAATAAACAAATAACAAATGGTGTGTTGGGCCTACTTGTCAGCTACTTTATAGCCACTGACACTTGGTTTTCTTTAATATTACACACAAAAAATATTTCTTTCAAATCCAGAGCTGCCAGCATATGAAAGTAAGACTTTAAAGTTTCCAAAAGATCTCAAAATGAATATAAACAAATGCAATAATAACTTTAAAGGGCACAAGGAACAACCTAAGTCTGGATTTAGACAAATGGTAAAAAATAGTAAAATCTATTGGATATATAAGGGGGTTTTTTTAGGTCTGGAAGCAGCACTGCAGTTGAAATAGCATTGGATGTTTTTGGCAACATAAAAAACATTCTGAGTCATATTTGAAAAAAAATGAAGAGTAAACCATTTGTGTGGTCACTCAGGATTCTAGATTCCCTGTACTGTGATTCTGTGATAAAGGAGCAGTGAAACCTGGGGCTACTTAGTCTGGAGAAGAGAAGAATGAGAGGGATTTAATCAATGTTTATAAATCTCTGAGGGCTGGGGNCAGGCCTGTCTGGATGTGTTCTGTGTGCCCTGAGCTGGATTGTCTGGTCCTGCTCTGGCAGGGGTTGGCCTGGATGAGCATTTTGGGTCCCTTCCAACCTCTGACATCCTGTGAACCTGTGATCCTGAACAAAGTCTTTAGTCTTTTGAATGCCTCCACAACTTGCAGATTTGGTGAGAGAATCTTCTTTGTTTAATCAATCTGATTCTCTTCACAGATTAGAAACTTAGGATCTTCTAGAAATCCCCTTGAATGTTGTGTAACAGGAAAATTACAACAGAAAATAAGTATTCAGAACCTCACCTCTCCTCTTTTTTACTCATGGATGAGTGAATAGCCTTAAAAATTCTATATGAATCATATCTGTGCATTAAAGTGCACAAAGCAGTTTGGTCCTGTGCTGCTGTAAATGTGTGGACATCCTAAGGAGAATCCTGCAACTTCCCTGCAGAAAAGTCATTGTGGAGCCTTTATAGTGAGACCAATGTTATGAACAGAGAGGGTTATGAGAGTCTGTGTGACATCTGATACAGTCAGAACCACTTTACTGTGATGTTTGAGTACCCAGTGGTATTTGACATGGTTTTGCTGGTTTTATCTTTTCAGACAGATCTTGTTTATTCCACTTTCCAGGTGAAAATCTGAGATGTAAAAAAAAACCAAACCAACCCAGTGACTTACTGAATGGAAGAGATGTGGGCTGAAACTGAGGACAGCTTTGATCCACACAGGCATGCATTTTAAGAAACTCCTGAGCTTAGATTAGGTTAGTGTCTGGAACAGTTGTATCCTGAAGCATAAAATATCATGGAGATTGGTACCAGTTACAGACACTTTAGGAGCAGTGACTAAAATGCAACTTCTTCTTATCAAGGCACTTACAGATGTTACAAGCCGGGCTTTCCCAGGCTCTGCTACAGATAGAATAGGCACTGGGGTCATGATCTCCTGATGTTTCTTGCCCCAGGCAATTGATGATTTTGTCTGTGTCTAATTGGGTTAGACCAATTGGTATAAACAAATGAGTATTCTCCCCTCTATAAACTTCGGAAATTGCTTACTGCTTATGCTTGTGCCCTTTACTACCTGCACACTCATCTGTTTTCAACTCTTTGAAGGAGATGAATATTTACTGTCACCTCTGTTTCTGTAATCATGAAGAAACTTTGGGGCAGAAGGGAATTTGAAGGACACAGTCAGATTTGGAATTAGATGAGCTACATGACACACTTATCTTGAGCTACTGAGATACTTGCTACTTCCATGGAACTCCTGAGCTCTGTCTTTCCTTTTTATGCAATGAATATGGCTATCAGAATTGAAATAGGCAACTTCAGCCTTCCGCTGCTGATCTACCTCTTTTAACCATCCTAGCTAATAAGCTGTGATGGTATTTACCAGGATCATCATGTTCTTTTGGCTTCTAGACCGCTTTTGGCCTCTCCTATCTACTTATTCAGTTCTCCCCATCGTGCCACGATCCTTTCATGCTTTAGGATCAAACTTTTCTCTGACAGTATAACAAAGACTTTAAGCTATTTAATTTGCTTGCCATAAAAAGTTTACACCAGACCAGTGGGACTCCTTTACTGTTGTTTAGATGTCAGAGGATATTTTAAGTCTGTGTGCATTTTCTCTCTACTAACAGCTAATGAGGACCTAGGCCACAAATGCCTGTTGTGCTTTCAGCATCTAAATCTGTAAGTTCCTTTACAATCAGGATACTCCATCATATATGTTCAGTATTCACACCATTGGCAATGCAGATGTGTCCTACCCCACCACAGGTCATTTTATGTAGCTCCCACTTCTCAGAAACCTAAATCTGCCCTCCCATCCCCTCTGCACTAGTTCTGCCTCGCTCATCCTGAGTTGGCTTAGCAGCTTCCCACAAAGTCTCCAGAACTACCCATGGGGTTTGATTATCAACTCCATACACACAGCCCAGCCTTAGGGCTAGCTACAAGTATGAGCAGGTAATTAGTAGAAGCAGGATTCTTCCTAGAACTCTATGATGCCATAAGTGCAGAGCTGCTAGCAGGACAGAGAAGATAGAGATCAATGATATCAGACCTTTCAGGAAGCTTTTCTTTTGTGACAGAGACAAGTTTGGGAATGATGCTTAATACAAGAAGGTTTTATGCAGGTGTAAGGAAAAGATCTGGCCATGGTAGAGGACATTCCCTCAGAGTTATGACAACTGAGCTCACCTGATGGGACAGCTGAAGCACAGAGATTGGCTTGGGGAAAAAACCCAGCCCTGCAGGAGATATCATAGCCTGGCATCGTTATTGCCTCAGGTGCCAGTGCAGAGAGGGCTTTGCCTAGAAACTTCTTCTGCGTCTTCTCAGATCCATGGGTTTGTACAGGCTAAGCCTGAAACAGGAATCAGAAGGAGCCCTGGGAGGCCTAGCAGCCTCTAAGTATCAGAGGGGAACATGGGGAGGAAGCAAGCAATTGTAGAGATTACTGCTTCTATTAATCTGGTAGGGACAAAAGGCAGCACCTCTTCAGCATTTTTAGTTAGAAGAGGCTCACATCAGATCTGTTGCAATGGTGGTACCATCTGACAGTTCAGGATGTGCTATGACACACCGCAGTAGCAATGAGGTGATAGGCAAACTAGTAGTTTATAGGCTTTGCTTTGCTTGGCAGGTATGTGGCAGCCTGCTAGGTAGGCAAGGTCCCAGACTATTGCAGTAATAGGCAGGAGCTATGGCAGGATGGATGAGGCAAAGATGAAATTGTCCTTTTCCCACACCTCATCCACCTACATCAGTACTGATTTCTATTCTCCCCAATGTGTATCTGAAATGTCAGCGGGCACCTCGAAGATAGTATGTTCTGTTTCCAGTGGCTGTGCCTTTGAACTTGCTGCCTTCTGTGCTGATTATTGTTGCCATAGCTACAATAGGCTATGTGCTGTGAAACCTTTGAAGGATGTAACCATGGGAAGCCATGGTATTCCAGTCATATCCTGGAAATCCCAGGAACATTCCCTCAAGGTTTCACAACTGGAATCCTTCCCCGGGGAAGAGTGACCCTTCAAAGGAAGGGATATTTGAGGGGAGGGGAGAGCTGTATGGGTGCTCTTCCCAAGATCTGTGGAGCTTCCTCCTTTCCTTTCCCATTTAGCATGCATGGAGACCACATCAGGAGATCCCAGAGAAACCTGCACCAACTGCATCCTTCTGAACTTCCCAAAACTTAAGCTATGTTCTCTGCTTTTAGCAAGCAGTCTGCTTGTGTTGCAACTAGTGCTGAGCTTAGGGTCATTCTTTCTGGCTCTCTGAGTCATGACCTAGTTGGAAAATTTGGATTTGTCAGCAGATTGAACAGCTTTCTGTAACACCACCCTTGTGGCATAGGCATATGCCAAAGAAGAAGGGAAGACTGGAAGTGAATAAGCACTCTGTCTTTGCCCCAGAAAGAAACAATTTTCAACACACCGAGTGAAAAAAAAAAAACAATTCCTCCTGTTATCATCTCTGCTTCTATTGCTCAGCTCTTCTGATCCAAATCAGAACCTCTCCAGGGGTTCTGCCATATGCTAGCAAATGTACAGGGGTTTGTATTAAAAGCTATCATTCCTTATTGACAAAACCATGTGGTAACGTAACAAGACTCTCCTATGAATTTGTGAAGCTCAGAAATCAACACAGCGTAAGACACCATCACATCAATATTTATAAGCATTCAAACCCCTCTTGCAAGTGTGCTTCCCCTCTTCTTACTTCAACCATCTCTTTCCCCTGGAGCAAGGCAGCTCTTCCCTCTGTTGCATCAATTTCACAAACCATAAACAATGGAAATTACTTTCCTTCCCATCTCAGTAAAGATCTTAAAGATCTACAGAAGGAAAGATTTGTATTCATGGTGGTTGTAACTACCACATGAAAATATTAGAAGAAATGGATTCCTATTTCTGTTGGTTTTGTTCCTGTCAGAACATCAAACATTTGACACCTCACACAGCACTGGAGAATATATGTTTCTTTTTTTCCATAGCAGAAGCTATAAGCCCTAACTGATTCCTGGTCCTAGCGAATAAGGTCAGGTTGGGTAAGTGTAGGAAACAATAGGAGCATAGTACAGCTGAAATCAATAGTTTGCTTCTCAACACCACCAATCTCTCTGGCTATATATGCTGATAAATGGTCAGTACTGCCCCTCAGCTATGTGCCATTAGCTATGCCTTTCCTCAAAGTGTCAGAAAGCAAGTGGTGCACCTAGCATTATTTTCAAGCCATCAAGGGTGTTTTGCCATTCTGCTGGGCTAGGACACTTGTCTGGCATCTCTATTAGTTACAAATGCTATGAATGGTTCATTTAGCTTACTTCTTATTCCTCACACAAGACAGCAGCAGCTTTGAAGGTATGTGTAAAAGCACCAACAAAATGCATTTTGAACTGTACCACTCTCCAAAAATAAAGTGCCTTGAAAATAAATAGGTTTGCTGCAAACAAAATAAACATACTAAAGTACCAGCACTGAGCACGAACTATTACAGAATGACATATAGGATGACATCCTCCTCTGATCCTCTCTGGTGAGACCCCAGCTGGAGTACTGCATCCGGTCCTGGGGCCCCTATTACAAGAAGGATATGGATGGGCTGGGGTGTGTCAAGAGAAGAGCCATAA
>VWYK01082919.1:3447-16151 GCA_013399775.1 Semnornis frantzii | reverse complement strand
TCTCAGTATTTACCAGGTGTCCCTGCCCTTGATAGGGGAGTTGGAACTGGATGATCCTTGAGGTCCCTTCCAGCCCTAACAATTCTATGATTCTCTGATTCTATTACATCGAAACCCTGAATTATTCTTTCAGAAACCTGGTAAATACTGTTTTCAGGTGTTAATCTTTTAAAACTATTTTAATATTTTTTTTTTTTCCTACAAACAAAAGCATGACTCTGATAACCGAGTTCCAGACTTTGTGTTCTGGGATTGTTTTGGTTTGGGATTTTTGTCTTTTTTTTTTTTTTTTCAAGTTGGTACAATCTCCATAAGGTATCTAAGGCATAGTCATTAGTTTCATAATAAGATAACTGAAAAGGAATTCAACTTACTGTCATAAAATAAGAAAAATAGTTCAAAGACCAAAAATGTAATGGCAAGCCCTTCAAAGGATGCAGATACAATACTGTATATCCTGGTAGCTTACCAGAAACTCAGCTTCCCCTCCTTCCCCTGTTCTTTCTTTGATCTCGAGCTAAACATCAGAACCCAGCTTTTAAAAAGACTTGAAGTGCCTTTCATTTTCTCTTGGCTGCCTGAGGAGCAACAACTCCTGCATCTTACATGAAAGAATTTATTTCTTCCTAAAAATAACTTCGGTTTCAAATGCCCCCTGCAAAGAGGTTGAAATAATTTATCCTCAACTCTGTGAAGACAAAAGAAGGTAATTGCATGGGTAAGCCATTACCTACAGCAGGGAAAAAGGCAGAGGAGTCATTACAGACCAAGCTGAAGTAGTAATGGAACATTTCCTGCTTGTCACTGCTGTAAGAAAGAAGCACAGTTCATATGTGGTAACCTTTGGGCCCCTCACACATGGGCTATTAACACTAGCCATGCTGGCTGAGCTGTTATTATATATAACCTAGCAACTCTTGTTCCTCGAGTGTTTTCTGGGCTTTTCTCCCACCCTGCTCCTTCCTGTGAGAGCATTTTTTGCTCATTTGAACTCTTAATTTTCTTTGCTCCTGAGCTGACGTTGCTCAGGGTCAGGTACATAGAACAAGCTTTTGCTTTCGATATGGTTAGTTTAACAGGCAAGGTCTGGAGACTAGAATACACTTCCACCTCTCATAGATGTAATTTTCTTTTCTTGTTCTTGCCTGTGTCATGACATGAGCCAGGTAGAGGAACATCTACAGCTGATCACACAACCAAGCTCAGATTCAGAACAATTAACCATCCAAGGTTCAGATCCTCAAGTGAAATAGAGCCGCTTTGTGGATTTCATGATGCATGAGAGACTTCACCACTTACCTTTGCTCAAGTGAGCCAAGAGAATGCCATCCCTCCAGTTATATTTTCCATTAGGTCAGCATGGCTGGTTGTGCAGTGAGAGCAAACTCCTGATGTCCAAAACATGACCAAGCTTTTAAGTGACATCTCAGATTTTTTGGTACATCTTTCTTCAAATGCTCTCTTCACTCAGAAATCAGCAACCTTAGATGCAGAGGCTTGAGGTGGCTTCAGGTAGTGCAACTTTTTGCTAGCTAACAAACAATAAGACAGAACTCATGAGTAATGTGATGACATAATTTAAAAATATTCAAAACTGAAAGAGATGAAGATTTTGTCATGACTGATGCCACAAATCAAAAATGTAAAATGTTTTGACATTTCTAGCTTGAGCCCCATTACACTACCCTTGTATTTTCTCTCAGAGGCACATTTTGGCATGAAAGGTTCTCTTCCCAACCAGAAGCCAGATTGGCCTCTCCACGAGCCTTCACATTGCAAATGAAGTTTGACCCCAAAAAGACTGATGGTGGTATAATAGGAATGGTGTTGCACCACCAGATACTCAAACAAAGATAATAAAACAAATATATGTGTTTATTTTAAACTGTGCTTTTCTTAGAGGCTTAGGCTCTCCTTTTACTTTACATAATCAGGTAATGTGGTTTAAATGTGCCGGTGCCAGATTCTGTGTCCAGGGACTTGCTAAGCCATGGTCAATGTAGTAACAAGACTGAAACATGAGAGAAAGCTCATTTGGAATCTCATACTATGTGACCTTTCTTGACCTTGGCCTTCTTGTACATGAACCTACAACATCTGCAGTGCTAAAGGGAACACAAGCTCCATCACAGGGAACATTCCACAGGGGGAAGGAAATGAAACCTTTTCAGGCTCTGAATTTTGTGCCAACTGATCAATCTGGAGCAATTTTGGAAGTTAGAAGTGGTCTTAGCTCTGGTCTAAGGCTGATGAGTAGAGCAGGTTGGCATCTTGGTAGGGGTGGTGGGATTAAAAGTACCTCAAGCAAGCTTTAGATCCATGTTATCTACAGAGACCCAGTGAGGAAAATGAAGACCTTAACTTGCTTGCCCTTTCTGAAATTTAAAGCCAATGACCCATACCCAAACTTGGAAGACTGTCATAAAATCACAGAATGCTTGGAGTTGGAATAGACCTCTAGAGGTCATCCAGCTTAACACTTTGGCAGTAAACAAGGACATCTTTACCTAGATCAGGTTGCTCAGAGCCCTGTTCAACCTGCCCTTGAACGTTTCCAGGGTGGAGGTCTTCTACCTCTCTCTGGGCAACCTGTGCCAATGTTTCACCACATTCATGGTAAAGAAGATGAACTGCTTTTTGATCGTAAGAAAACAGACACAAATACAAATTATTTTCATTTTTCTGTAAGATTTAAGATTTTTTTTTGTTGTTGTTTCTTTCATCCAACAGATTTACAGAGAGGACAGTAATGAATGTAACTCAGCCTAAGTAGTTGGTTATTAACATATAGCTTTGATCTTCAGAAAATGCCTTTAATCTCATCATCATTCACTTTAGCATTTGTGGTGAGGCATTTTTTGGCATGCAGGCCCCACATCATAAAGACATTTCTGTGGTGGTTTGGGCCACAGTCCCTAAAGCAGACCACAGAGAGAAAGTCCTCCAGAAAGAGACAGAGCACCCCAAGGGAGGACCTGGACCTCTCAGGATGCTGTCACATTGCTATCTACTGCACTTCCTGGTGTGACAGTTTATAAAGCAGTGCCTGGCTGACACTGCTCTCTTCTCCTCCCTGCACTTCTCTCTTCAAGAAGAGTACATGTCTCTGTTTGCCACAGAACCGCAGAATACCAGGGGCTGGAAGTGACCTCCAAAGCTCATCCAGTCCAACCCCTGCCAGAGCAGGAGCACCCAGAGCAGATCACACAGGAACACATCCAGGCAGGGTTTGAGTATCTCCAGAGAAGGAGACTCCACAGCCTTCCTGGGCAGCCTCTTCCAGGGTTCTGTCACCCTCGCAGGGAAAAAATTCCTCCTCGTGTTTCTGTGGAGCTTCCTATGCCTCAGTCTCCACCCAGTACCCCTTGTCCTGGCTCTGGGCACCACCCAGCAGAGTCTGACTGCAACCTCCTGGCACTGACCCTGCAGACCCATTGCTGAGGTCCCCTCTCAGGCTCCTGTCCCAGCGGCACAGCCCCAGCTCCCTCAGGCTCCTCATAAGCTCGGAATGGAGTTCCACTCCATCCATCATCTTTGTGGCTTGCTGTTGGATTCTCTCAAGTCATTCTATGTCCTTCTTAAACTGGGAGCACAGAACTGGACATAACTCTCCTGATGCTCTGTGTGTGGGATACAGCTCCTGGCCGGCAGGGAACTGTGAGCTACCTCCTGCAGCCTGCTGAGGCCTTCTGGACCCAATCTGGGGAGGACACTTTGGGCCCACTCTCAGGTCTGCTGAAGGTGGAAGGGGAGGAGGATTCTAGATGGTTTTAGTCTGATAGACCTGACCCAGCTTGTGGCTGCATTCACTCTACCTGACTGTCTTCTGTATGTATGTACTTGTGAATGAGACCTCCCTTTGAGCTTCCACCAGTGTGCACATGTACAAAAGGAGTAAATAATTTCTGTCCTCTGGACCTTCAGTATCACCAGGTCCAACCATTACCCAGCTCTCACAGGGCTGCTGCTGTACTGTGTCCCTTAGCACCACCTCTCCGTGTCAACCACCCACTGATATTTGGCAGCTAATGGAGTGTGAGGGCTCAGGAGGGTCACAGAAATTTCTGGAAGGGCCAAGTTACGGCCTGCTCTGGAAAGGCAAACATCTTCTTTCCTGCTGTTCTCTCCCCTGACCCTCCTGCCATTCCGCTTCAGCACTAATAAGATGTGAGAATTTCAAGTCTCTGGTGCTGATATCATGTCAAGTTTGAATATTTAAATTCTAAACATCTCTATTAAGAATTAAATCCTTTATGCAATATCACAGGAAAGTTTGCATCATAGCTTGTCCTGCATTTTGAAAAGAGAATTTGCCTGAGTGATTCCTTCTGCGTTTGCCACTGGCACCTCAAAGAAATATCATTCAATTTTACAGAGAAGAGGGAGCAGCTTCTCTGAAGCATCATTCTTTTGTGGGTGCAGACCAGTTGTCACTAGAGTATTAAGCTTGACTGCCTTCAAACCACTGGTTGAGGTGTAACAGGAATGCACAGATCATCTCAGGAGAAAAAAAGCAGAATGAAAAGTAACCTGCTTCCCAGATCTATAGAAATGCAGTCTGATGGAGAGACTTTAAGTGCCAGGGTCACTAAGGTTGCGAAGTAACCTGTCTTGGGCAAAAAAGAAACAGGTATCTGTTGAAGGAGTAAGTAAAAGAAAACAAATCCAGATCCTGAAATAATCCTGGAAGAAGACTGAAGAAGATACTCTGAGCCAGAAAATACTGAGAGCTGAACTGCACTTGCTTCTCATTGTAGGCTTGGACAGAACACCACTTTTTCTCTGTCATTTTGAAGAGGATAAAGAAGAATTGCATGGAAGCAATCCTGGAAAGACAAAAACTCTTTCCTGTTAAGATTTATGGTTAATCCTGAGAGACAACAAAACTTGTAACTGACAAAATCACTGTAGCTGGAAGTCTGGTGAATAAAAATGGTACCTTTCTTGGCTGGGGAACATTTCTAAGTGGAACAAACATTCTCTTTTGAGACATGTCTATACCATCAATGGTATATGTGGAAATCTGGTTTCCTGGCCCTACAGCTGCTGCACAAGTTTTGGATATCCTTAGGACTCCCAGCATGACAAATTTGCTCTCAAGGTGTCCGAGTATTCATGAAGATAAAGGGGTACTCAGCATGGTGCTGTAAACATGAAGAGGAGGTTTTGTTTCTGTTGTTTGTAAGGGCACAGATCAAGTAACTTGGAGTAATTGGTATTTAACCTTCCTCCTTCCCCTCCCTTTGTTGAAAAGATGGCAAGGATTTTAGAATTTCATAAACAAATTCAGCAGTTTTAAAACTCCGACTGGATAGGTGTCCTGAATGCATTGCACATCATTGCTATGGCTACAGCAGATGAAATCTTTCCTCATGACAAGTAAAATTCAGGTGCTTGTCTGCATACTGTATATTGTTCAGCTACCTCTGGTTTCTCTGATAACAACTCATAGGGATTTAAGTAGAAGAGGTGGTAAGAGCATCCCTGGGAGCTGCTGCTGTGGAGTTTTCAGTCATTTTCCTCTTTTCACTCTATCTCAAGGATTTTTGACGATACTCTGCCTCCTCCTTCTTCTCTCCTAATCTGCCAGAAGAACTAACAGATGGTGCAAATACCTGGCTGTTTATTCCTTTCTTGGTTTATGTTGTGGGGAGGAATCCCTAACAAATTCACCCTGCTAGCTGAATTTTGATAAAGCTTTCACCCCTCCAAAATGAAGAAAGAAACTCTCTTCTCTATTAACAGTCTTTTCTGCTTGCAAATGTTAAAAACTTGTGTTTTCCTCTACCAGTGAAGGGTCTTGAACTCTGATATAATTGTTCTGTTATCCTCCACATTTCCCAAGGAATTACAATCTTTAGATATTATAGAATGAAAATAAGGGTGAAGTGTCTGCTTCTGAAACAACAAATGAATCACAGAATCATAGAATTCTTTTGGTTGGAACAGACCTCTAAAATCACTGAGTTCAACCAGGGCATGGATAGGCAATATCACAGAATCACAGCAACATGCAGGCTGGCACAGCCCCTCAGGATCACCAAGCCCAACCTAGAACCCTACTCCACAAGATTCACCTTAAACCATAGCCCCAAGCACCACATCCAAATCCACGGTGTGTGACTCCACCACTTCCCTGGGCAGCTCATCCCAGTCCCTGACCACTCTCTCTGTGAAAAACTTTTTCCTAATGTCCAATCTAAACCTCCCCAGCCTCAGCTTTAGGCTATCCTGCCTCATTCTGTCTCCAATTCCCTGTGAGCAGAGCCCAGCAACAGCCTCTCCACAACGTCCCTTCAGGAAGCTCTAGACAGCACTGAGCTCAGCCCTCAACCTCCTCTTTTTCACACTAACCATCCCCAGCTCCCTCAATCACTCCTCATAAGATTTATTCTCTATGCCCTTCCCCATATATGTGTATGTATGTACAAAGCAAGGCAAATAATACTGCTAAGTAAGTACCATAACAGCCTCCTGGGCCAGTAGACACTGCTCTTTGGCAGCTAACTGCATCCCCTTTGAGGAATAAACAGCAGGAACATAGCATACAGAAGGCTGAAATTGCTGAAGAATATACTGCTTCAAAGAATTAGTCTCTAAAAGTTGTTTTGCATGATAGAAGCATAGCTCCAAGAGATTGTTTGAAACCTACATTGTGAGTTATATGAACTAGATATAATGAATCGTCCCTGTGGGTGGGTGGGGGGTTTCTAAACATGTTGTTTAGCCTGAAGAAGGGAAGAATCTGGGGAGACCTAATAGCAGCCTTTCAGTACTTGAAGTGGGCTACAAGAAGGCTGCAGAGGGACAGTTTACAAAGGCCTGCAGTGATGAGGGATGATGTCTTTGAGCTAGAGAAGAGTAGATTTAGATTGGATGTCAGGAACAAATTCTATATCACGAGGGTAGTGAAACACTGGAATAGTTGCCCAAGAGGTGTTTGAGGCCCTACCTTTGAAGATATTCAAGGTCCAGCTTAACAGTTAGGTGAGGATGTCCCTGCTGACTGTTGGACTAGATGACCTTTGGAGGTCCCTTCTAACCTAAACCATTCTATGATACTACAACTTAATAGTTGTAAATGCTTGCAGCCCACAGTAAACATTAGGTAACATGCCTGCTGAACTCTCTTGTTAGAGCTGTGTAAATCTCATTATCTTGCCTGTGCCTCAAACTAAGTGTAGACAGTTAACACCACGGCACAGACAACATGTAATACCTGGTTACAACTGTGACAGAATGACAGTGTGGTTCAGTCCTGCTAGATGAACTGTTTGGAATACCTTGCTGTAAAATCCACTGAATCAAAGAAGAACAAAGCAGCCAACCAACCAAATCAAACCCAACCAAACCAAAGCAACCAACCAAAACCCCAACAAAACAAAATAAACCTGGAGAATTTCTGCTTAGAAAAAATGTGGAGATGGGGCGGGGGGAAGAAAAATAATTAGTGTTTTTTAGAAATCACTTTGTAAATAATCAACACCAGAAACTGTTACATCTTGGAACTTCTGGCTTTAGGCCCCAGGCTGGATGTGAGATAGATGATTGTGTTCACTAAGCAGTCACTATACCTGGGTGAATGTCTACAGCCAGTGTGTGCTTGTCCTACTTAGAAATGTCAGTTAGAAAGAAGATGGATGATGAGCCTACCCTGTTTGTATTTCACCATTAAAAGGCACAAAAGGAACATGGGTTAATCACTGCCCTGATACAAAGTTTGGCATTGCATCCTGAAAGAGAAAATCATTATTTTAATTGGAACTAATGGCCTGTGGCCATGATAACTCATGGTGAGGCACAATATTAATGTCACTTTGTCTGGTGACAGAATAACTAATACCTACTTGCTCACAGTCTGCCACAGTGCCAGCTGATGCAAATTGACACTGTCTGCAGGCCAGATCAAAAAAAAAAGGCTTTGTTGCCTTTCATCTCTAAAAGAGAGATTTGAAGTTTTTTTTACCAATGTTACCTGAAGGTGACAAATCCAAATACAAGCTGGGACTGCTCTTGTCAGTGCTTAATCAGGAGGCAGTAATTACCTCCATGCATTTATTCCTCCTTTGTATTCGATACCAAGGCTGCACGTGTTAGTACCCAAGCAGATGGATGTTTCACCCAGGAAAATGCACATCAATGCCCGCAAAGGCAGGAAGAGAATTTTACCCTTGCCAGGGAGCAGTGCAATATATGGTGTTTAATAAAACAACACTTACATACATACCCAAAAAGAGAAAATACTGATTTTCTTCAGGTATATGCAAAGACTGTCTTCTGAAAAACTTCAAAGTCGTTGGCTCTTATGGATTGGGTTTTGTTGCTTTTGGAATTTGCAGGATTGAAAAGGGATGTTTTCACCATTTACACTTATCAAGATCTGTTATGCTAAGAGCTGGCATCTGAACTGGAACCTTTATTATAATCTTTTTTCCTTTTGAGACAGAAGAGTGTGAAGGATGTCATAAGCATTTGTTTTTCAGTCACAATAACGAGAGTCGTAGATGTGAGCATTGATGTCTCCATGTCACAGCAAAAAACAGTCCACGATTAGGGATCCTGGGTTTGACCTAATACCCTTCAGGGCCATTATCTTAAGTTCTTCCCACATCACTTCAGGCTTCAAGATGAGAGCACCCAAATCATGACAGAACAGTACAGTACAAGTAGGAACTTTGAACTATTGAGCTGATTAATCTTCTCCCAAGAGCTCCTTCAACTCCTGCACACTTTTCTTTTTCTTTGTTTCTTAAATCTGAGAGTCAGATCACAGGTTTAAGATTAAGTAATTCATTTTTAATTCATTATTCTACAGGACATTTTTGCAGTTAGATGCAACTCTCAGCAACTAAATTGCACAACTGCTGTATTCTTTTTAAAACTCTTTTTTTTTTTCCTCAGTTCTTCACTCAGGAAGAACTTCCTAAAACAATCCCCAAATGCTGAATTATGCACACAAAGCTGCCCAGAGAATGCAAAACCTCTGAGCTGTATCTCGGTACAGGTATTTGACACCCGATGAGCCATATAAGGTTAATTTCCAAGGTAGCAGTACATAATAAATGTAATCAACTTTTATTGGTGATATAATGTGAAGAAGATATTTCAATCCGTAAGAAGGACATGGAACTATTGGAGCAAGTCCAGAGGAGGCCACCAAGATGCTGAGAGGGCTGCAGCAGCTCTGCAGTGAGGACAGGTTGAGAGAGTTGGGGCTTTGCAGCCTGGAGAAGAGAAGGCTTACAGGAGACCTTGGGGTGGCCTTGCAGGATGTGAAGGGGGCTGCAGGAAGGCTGGGAAGGGACTATTGACAAGGTCTGGGAATGGCAGGACAAGGGGAATGGGTTTGAAGTGGCAGAGGGAAGATTTAGACTGGATATTAGGAGGAACTGGATGTTAGGAGGAAGTTGTTTGCAGTGAGGGTGGTGAGACACTGGCACAGGTTGCCCAGGGAGGTTGTGGCTGCTCCCTGCCTGGAGGTGTTGAAGGCCAGGTTGGAGGAGGCCTTGAGTGACCTGTGCTAGTGGGAGGTGTCCCTACCTATGGCAGGGGGGTTGGAACTGGATGAGCTTTGAGGTTCCTTCCAGCTTAAACCATTCTATGATTCTATGACTCTATAACTTCAAGCTCCTCAGTTCCTGTTGCCATCATGCTGCAAACTAGTACTGTCATACCTCAACATAAATCCCAGCCCTGCTGATGTCTTTTCTTCAAAGTCTTTTGTTGGTACTTCAAAGTAAATGATCTGTGTCTCATCATAATCTACCATACCACATTCTTCTGCATGTGCACTGATCAGTGTCAAATTAATCATGACTCACATTTTTCTTTTCCATTTAATAATACAAGGTTTAGATTTCATGTGTGTCTCACAAATATTTCCATATGTTCTGGTTTTGGTGCTTTCCAATTCAAATTCATTTTCCCCCCCTTCCTCTCCTGTGGAATCAAATCAATATATTGTTGTGTTTGAAACAGTAACAATTTGGAAGTTTCCCACCCCCTCCACGAATTCAGCAGACTAACAGCCAGCTGGGAGTTAAGGAATGAAGCTACATTTACAGTGTGGCACAATTTACAAGCAGATATACACAATGCATACAGATATCTACAACTCTACACAAGTTAAAAGTAATACAGGAATTCAAAAACCCTCCCAAACAGCAGAACCACCCAGGAGGGCTTTCAGACCAACTCCCCTCCTCCTTTCCACCCCTCCTGCCTTATCTCAGAATCTCTTACATGCAAGGGGTGAGAATGCAGGAAGTCAGGTAAGGAGTTAGAGGCAGAATGATTAGTTGGGGCTATGCAGGTCCAGGCAGAGGAATCAGTGAAGCAGGTGGCAGCCAGACAGAGGCTGACCAACTTTGCTCATGGTTTCTTATTTTCATATCTCTCAGCAGAACAAATGGGTGATATAGACATCACTATTATTTTCTTTTCACAGACAGTGATCCAATTTCTCTCATTAAAATGCTCTGATTAGCCTCAAACCAGCACAGGAACACATGTGATCAGTTATTCCAGTGGGAACTGAGAATCATATTTCAGCTAATTCAAGAATCCAAAATTTCTGCAAACTTATTCTGAAGTGTTCTTTGTCTTATTTAATCTTGAAAATGAAAGGTCTGTCTTAGACTGACTCTTCCATAGTACTCCATGAGCAGTCTCTAGTTCATGGAACACCCTGAGTTCAGTGAGGTTTGGGTTCTTATTTAAAGATGATCCTTCCCTGGAACCCCTTAGCTTTTTGTATTCCCAGGTAATGCGCTTTTATAGTAACTATCCCACCAATTATTCTTAACATTTCCTGTTCCCAAGTGTCCTACAAAGAATTTGCTTCTGAAACTGACTCTCCTTGCTCTTACCCCTTAGTGCCTTAACAGTCATATATCAACCTAGAATATGACCAGAGGCAGTGGGAGAAGAAATTTGGTGTATCAACTTGACACAGCAGGCTGAAAAATGACTGCAGACTGCTTGCAGGAGAAATTACAATAGATCTTGTAAATATTTCTCTAGTGCATAATTCTCTGCTCAGGCAAGTTTTCACTTTGGATCGAATCGTGGTGCATGAGAGGGCATTATTATTAAACAAAAAATAAACCTTAAGAAATTATGATGCTTTGTGAAATAGTGGAGGTATGGGGGAGGATATTGACTATTCTAAAACGAATGCAGGAACGCTCTGTGTTATACTCATTCACCTTCCCAGAGATCATTGTTGGATGACAGCTTTGCTAACAGGGCATTTCTAGACAGAGGCATGGTCTGTCCTAATAGAACCATTATGAAAATAAATGATTCTCTTTATCCCCTCTCAACTGAAATGAGGGCTTATGAAGCAGCATTCTGAGGTAGTCTGCAGTGGCACATATGGTCTCCTCCACGATTTGTTTCAAAGACAAATAAGTCTGAGAAGTTCCATTTTGAAAGATCATGCTAGGCTTAAATCTAGGGTATGCTAAGTTAACTGTCTTAAAGAAAGAAAAGATGGGAGGGTTTTTTTCTATCTTCCTTTATAATTAAATAAATTAGGGTGAAATCTGATTTATATGAAAGCCTAAAAATACTTTCAAGTTTCTTAGGAGTCATATTCATTTTCTTAGAAAGTAAAAGACAGACATATGATTCTGGGAGCTGTGGAAGTCCAGCTATGCTTAATACTGATAAGTGTTTTTTAAAAAAAAGGCAGAAAAAGGGAGATTATTCCTAGGGAAAACCTTTGTTCATGGCCTGCCCTTTTTCTCTGCTTTATATACAACACACTTGTGTGTACATTTTTGTGTGCTGTCCATCAATGATAGCTGCACCTTCTGGGGCTTTGAGAGTCTGCCTTGAAAATTATAAAAAGCTTTTAAGAGAAGCCTTCCATGCCGATACATATTGAAATGTTTGCAGCCCTAAACTACCCAATTATTTCTTAGTTGTCTGCCATTCTGCTACAGCCCTTGTCCCTGTAGGTATATTGTCTGTACATCCTGCAGCTGTTTTTCAGCCTCAGACTGAGAGAGCTGGACAACTTTGTTCACTAACACATCAAAAATGGATATCCCCTGCTGTGGAGAAAGGGCAGCTGCGGTGGGGCCTGTCTAAAAAGACATGATGTTGTGAGATGGGTATTAACACCCTAGCCTTCCAAACACATTCTGCTGAATGTTGGGGAAATAACAGCACATAAATGCAGGAGGGTAATCCTAATGGGAAAGATGACTGAACTAGCCAAAAGCCAAGAAGAATTCTCAAGAAGGAATACACAAACTTACTAATATGAGATATTATTTAATACACTGTTAAATAATATTTAATTTACTATTTGCCTAACTAGAAAACAGAAGGAGGCCCTAACTGTTGGGAGTAGAGTTAAGGTGTTGGCCTAAAGACGACAAGGGTGCTGATAAATTTGAGGGGAGTTACAGTGTGTGGCGTCTAATAGCCACCTTATACTCCTCCCCCCCCCAGTAAGAAAAACCAGAAAGGATGCAGCTGTTATCACTCACCCAAGGTTAGTGCAGAGATGAGTGTGGAGGAGTTAAGGTGTAGACGATGCAGGAGGCAGAAAGGTGAAGAAGGAGGGGGAAATAGTTTATACAAGAACTTATATACTAGTCCAGCAAATTAACGAAATGATAGAGGTCTTTCTTATTGTTGTTCTTCTGTATCCAATTGCCGTGGGTTTAAAGAGCAAACAGAGTGAAGCTCTC
>VWYK01082880.1:0-19926 GCA_013399775.1 Semnornis frantzii | reverse complement strand
CTCTGCAACCTGTCCAGGTCCCTCTGGATGGATCCCTGCCCTCTAGCAAGTCGACTGTGCCACACAGCTTCGTGCCATCTGCAAACTTGCTGAGGCTGCACTGATTCCTCTGTCCATGGCACTGACAAAGATGTCAAACAGCACTGGTGCCAGCACTGACCCCTGAGGGACACCACTTGGCCCTGGTCTCCAGGTGGACATTGTGCCCTTGATCACCACTCTCTGTGTGCCACCATCCAGCCATTTTTCATGAAACTGGATATATGGACACGAAGCACTGAGACAGAAAGGGATTTTATGCTGGTTAATTTAACCCATTCATTAGAAATATTCCCAAAGATAGGATATCATCTCCTGACAGCAATCCAGATATTAGATGTCTAATTGAATTTAGATTGCTATGATAATCCATGGGGTGTCTGAACGGAATCGCTCATCCGACCTAGCAAGGAACCTAGAGGTGGGGACCTTTCTCCATTAACTTTAGTGGTTGGGTCTAGAGGAGTTTTTCAAATAGATGCTCAGCCTTTAGATAGCTGAAGGTAGCTGAGGTGAACACACATGGCTGCCAAAGATGGGTTAAAACATTTAGATATCTTGAGACACTGACATTTCTAATCCAGACCAAGGCAGGTCCTCCCTGTTCTGAGCTGAGATAGTGAACCCTCTGTGGCAGAAAAGTAAAATTAATCATTATAATTCTAGAGCTTCTGTAGTTGGTTTTGTGGTGATTTTATAAACAGTCCACTAGGAGGAAAGAGAGAATGCTGGCATGTTTGTGTTTTGTACCAGATACTCCAAAGCATGGAACAGGTTGCCTAGGGAGGTTGTGGCTGCTCCCTCCCTGGAGGTGTCCAAGGCCAGGTTGGAGGAGGCCTTGAGTGACCTGTACTAGTGGGAGGTGTCCCTGCCTATGGCAGGGGTTGGAACTGGATGATCTTTGAGGTCCCTTCCAACCTTACCATTCTATGATTCACTGCTGTGGCACACCAGCAATTGCAATACCTTGTATCGCAGAAGTGATTCTGCAGCTTTACCCCAGCACACACCTGTTATTGTGATTTATGCTGAAACCTGACAGAGTAATTAAAAATCACCCCTCAGTATTTTCTGCTTCTGAAATGCTTTCTCTTCACCCAGGCTATTTAATGTCTGATATGACATGAGCTCCAGTGTGAGCTTTCCTCTCACACCCCTGAACCACAGACATAGGCCTGTTTGCCTTTCTTGTGTTCTGGATCAAATTGTGTGGAGAATGAAGTCGATGCAACCTTTTCAGCCCTTTCCCCCCAATCACCCTTTGTCTGAATTAATTAATTGTGGGCAGGTAAATACCTTTAGAGAAAGACACTCAACCTAAAGCACCACAGGTTACTTGAACATTATTAGGAAGAGATAATAGTGCTGGAAATGAACATCAGAGGTAGTCTTTGCCCACTTCCTGCCCCAATCCTGGTCTAGCTCTGTCTGAGACTCTTGGTCAGACGTTTGATCAACCTGTTTTTAATGGCCCTTACCTTCAGAGATCAGACCACCTCTCCCAGGCTTTCACAGTTCTTCCTGTTTAAATATTTCCCTAATATTTTACCCAAACTCTTTCCCAGCAGTGTCAACCTATCACTGCTCATCTTATCCTCCACTAACCTAAAGTTAGAAACTGCAGAGCCAGGAAAAGGGAACAGCGATTTTTCTTTACCGATGGAGACAGAGACATCAAACGCAGTTGTCAGTGTCAGTTTGGGCAGCACAGTTGGCCCCTCTTCAAACATTAGTCAGCTCACAAAGTGATTTCTGGTTCTCAGTGGAAACAACAACCCCAAGTTGTTGTATCCTGTGAGCTCCCTGGGATAATAGCTTCCAGCAATGTACACCACCATAGGCATACTTCAGTGTGCCGAAGCTCCCGTGACCTGAGGGTAATAACTCGAGTAGACAGTGAGAGAGGATGGATATTGCAAGGTTCAGTGGGAGTGGTCTTGGTAAAAATTAATTGATTTTAGAACAGATTGCACCCCAGAAGATCTCGACAGTAGGGTCCTAGGAGGTAATGGGCAACCATCCATTCAGTAACCTCCAAAGCTTTTGTCATCTTGCACGTTAGGTTCTCTGTAGGGTGTTTATAAATCGTATGTAGCAGCCTGTATGGACTCATGTAGAGACATATGGAGACCTCGTGTTCCCTAGCCCAGGCTCTCCTATCCCCCTACTAATTTAAAGGAATGCCTCTGTTCCTAGGTAGCCTTTTACTGATTTGTGGAGTAGTCCTTCAGTATTCTTGTTTTAAAATTGTAATGCAAGTTTAGCAGGAGCAGTTTTGTAAACAGAATTACATTTATTTCCCAGAGTTGAAGAATTCATCTCAAAGGCAACAGAATTTTTTACTGCATGTCTTTCCAAGTGATCTTGTAAATAATTCTATTCTCTGCTTGACACTGGGGTTGAGTGCAGCCCTAAGTGCTTCGGTTTCTACTTCTACCTATTGGCAGCCTTCTTAATGATACCAACTTGTAAGCAGCATGAAGTTGGGAACTGTGGTGTGCTCAGAACTTTCAGCTGTGTCATGATGCAGTGTCACTTCTAAACCTCAAAACATACTTATGTCTCAGAGCACCAATAGAAAATGAGGCACAGAGCAGTGATGTGATTTGGGCTCTTCAAGCCATGGGAGAACCGTGAAGACTCCCAGAACCCTCCTGTATCCCTCTCTGTGCTGGTGTCCTTGCCCACGGCCCTTAGGGGTTTACTGATGGTTGTACAACTTTTGTGCCTTTGTCTCTGCCACTAAGTAATGTGTTAAATTCAACTGAAAATTTCTGGTCACCTTGAAAGGCATGGAGAAGGGTCCATGCCTGCATCTCTAGGTAGATGTCTGGGCAGGCTGGCACATTGACCAAAGCACTGGTGGAACCACTTTCTTTTCCCTTGCAAATTACAATGTTTAAGGGAATAATTTTGCTACCACCACCATTTTTTTTTTTTTTGCATCCTTCCCCTAAAACTGAGCAATACTTCACCCCAAATGAAATGGGCTGTTGCTTTCAGAATAGCACATTTCACTCCTCTGCATGATTTTGCCATTTTTTTCTTGTAGAACACTCTGCCTCGTAGGATGATAAATGATTGCAGAGAACAGTTTTGTTGGTTTTGGTTTTTTTAAACAAAAAAAAAGGAGGCAGAAATCAAAATGTTTCAGCTTTGTTGAAAAAACACATTCCAATTGAGCCAAAGTGGGTTTTTCAAGGAAGTTTCCTAATGGGGAAATAGTAATTGTGAGCAGAGGGAATTGCAGGCTGCTCCAGGGATTTAGTAATAATATTTATTTTTGCAAAGGATCTTGCAGGAACCTTTTCCACAAACGACCCCCAGCAGAGAAGCAGTAACCCCTCTCCTCATCTCTGTGATGATCAGAATGTTTCTTGAGACTTTTGGCATTGGGATTGGGTTTGGGAGCCTTGGGAGAGGAGTGTGCAGTTCTCGCTATGCTCTACCACAATATATTGCCTTTATCCCACTTCAATGTGGAAAGTGTGTCTTTAATTTCCAGGGAACGAAGATTTGGTTTCCAGTTCTGCCTTGTTTTCACCATATATTTTCCAAACACACTCCTTTTTTTTTTTTTTTTTCATTACTGTTCACCTTTAACCTATTGATTTGCTACAAAAACAAACCCTTTTATAAAGGAACGGTAAGAGGAAATGAGGGAAAACATAAACACATTGCAAAAGTAAGGATTTCCCAGAATAAAACCACATATAACAAAAATATATGATGTAGCTTCTTTTATTAGCACTGTAAAAAAAAAAAAAAAAAGGCAGAGAAAAATGTGAAAATACATCGGGGATTTTAAAGCCAAGCAAATCAATTAGTCATTAGTGACATAAATTTCCCTTTCTTGGGGACGTTCAACCTTCTCGTATCCCGTGGATGAACTCTAAAGCACCTGTGCTAGATCTGTTTTCAGTAAAGAGATTTAAACTACTGTAGATGTTTTTCCAAGGAAAATACAATGTTGACAGAATAATGCGTGGAAGAAGAGGCTACTAAGGCAGCTGCTATAAATTGCCAGCATTGTAATCCCCCTTGCAACACGCCCAACTTCACAGGATGTGCATTTGTTGATGCTCTACATATGGTTTCAAGGAAAAGTAATTCCCCCCCCCTCTGCCCCAACCCACCCCCAACATGATGAAAACTAAGCATGCCCTGCAATTGAAAAGGAAGGGTCCTCCCCTCACTTCCCTCACTCCCTGAGCACTGGAACAATGATGCTCGTTTTGAAAAGCAGCGTCATGTTTTCACAAGTAGCTCCAGAGCCCAGACAGATGGCTGCACTGCTCGCGTGGGCTAGGACATGAGTGTTCCCAGCTGCCCTGGCACGTCCTGCCTGTGCACTGAGGTCTCAAGTGGTCTCCCCAGGCTGGACAGCTTTGCTTGTGCTGCCACTGGAGGAGGGTCTCTGATAGTGTTCCCCCCATCTACGGGACAAGGAGAGCATCCAACTGGGTGAGATGGTGGAAACTTCTTCCACTGTCATGGTGTAGTTTGGCCCTTGAGCATTTCCGTTTTCACAGCCTGTTCCCCAAAGTAATTTTAACATCTTCACTTCAGACACAGTAAGGTGTTTATGTACCCTTCTGTGTAGTCAAAGCTGATTCTGTGCTATTTTGGATGGATTTTTTTAGGCAGAGATTCTGTTTGAACACTACTGGCCCTTTCTCTTGGTGGATGAACTCCTAAACTCAACTCTTTGTAGCTGGATTTATTTTCTAATCAATCATTTCTCCCATCTTCTTCTCCATGTGGCTGCAGAAATAGCCTATAGCTGGTTCAACTCAATTGCTGCTACTTGGGAAATACCTGTCCAGGACTTCCTGAGCTGGAATGGGGTTTGGACCCCTCAGGGTGATCTATGTACACTTGATTTTGAGCTCATGAGTGCTCTGGATCGTTAAGCTCACAAAAATATTCCCAGAACAGAACTGTAAAATGAAGAGGAACAAGGATTTTGTGACAGAGCCTGTTTGTTGGGTTTGGAGTGTATGCACCACTGGGAGTGCCTGTTGGTGGGAAAGCAAGAGTAGGACCATGAGGAGGCAACCACCACACTCTCCTTTACCAACTATTGTACTTTACAGGAGCCTTGTTCTGTGTCCTTTGCAGCTATTCTGGTCTTAGCTCCAAGAATTCTTTTTGCTATGACTTGTAATCCAGTAACTTTTCCATGTAAAATGCTTTAGCAATTGCAGCAATGATCAGCACCCAGTACCCTTCTCCAGTACCCAGCAATGATCAGCACCCAGTACCCTTCTCCAGTACCAAGAAATGATTAGCACCCAGTACTCTTCTCCAGTATCCTTAAGCAGATGCAGCCAAACCAAACTCCCTCCTTGCATCCCTTATTCTAGCAGCTCTTGAGCTGCCTGCTACATGACCATATCAAAAGGCCTGAAGATGCTTCAACTCAGTCCCTGCCTGAGTGCCTTTGGGGACTGTGAGTCCAAGCCTCTCTAGGATGAGGTGGGAAATGGATCCACCATCTCCCTTTTCCTGTAAGTGTTCAAAACATAAAGTTGGGGAGTGAGACCTGGGCTGTGTGATCTGTGGGAGCAGTTCAGAAGCAGCTCCCACACTGGTGCTGCTGCATGGGGCAAGCTGGATCCTGGCCATGGCAGCAGGCAATCAGCCTGTGTTCTACAGTGAGTGATACCTCAGCTTTGTGCACTGCATGCACCACTGCCCCCCAGGAGATGAGTGAGAACAGAGGTGATAAATAAACTGCTACCAGCATCAGGCAGCAAGGTAGTTTTAGTGCTTGTATGGGAATTTGCTTTTCTGCCTGTAGTGGGTTTTTTTCTCTTCATTTTTTTTCCCTTTTCCCTAAATAAAACAAGATGCTTTCCTATAGAAAATCATTTCTGCAGAAAAACACCCAAAGCAGACGTGTGTCACACACACAGACACAATAACTATGTTGTTAGTGGGAATCCCAATCATCTGTGGAAAAAAAACAATGCAGATAGATGTTTCTGGACATTCAAAATAGGTCCCCAAGCTGATGACTCCGATCTGGTCCTCCTGAGTGTGAAAGCCTTAGGAGGAAAGGGTCTCTCTGTTTTCCATTTTGGAGGTTCTGCTGCCTCCAGAGGTGCTTTCCTGGGTACCGCGGGGTGCCCCTGGGGGAAGGACAAAAAAGTGCTACCAGGACCTGGAGAATCAAATGCTATTTAGTTTGACAAACAATGGGTGGCTGGGCTGTGTATGGCTATAAAGGCCATGCAGGGTGCTGGTGTTTGGCCCAAGGTTTGATATGTACTGGTTCGCACTTGTCGTGCAGGTCTGTGACCTTTCTTTGAAACTTCTTCTTTACGAGTTTATTTTGGCTGGGCTCAAGCATTCATAAAATTCCTAGGGAATGGGAGGTTCGAAGCATAGCTTGTAAAAGGAGGAGAGGGGAGGTGGGAGAACGGATTGAGGAGGAGAGTTTTCCATTACCCTGTCACAACCTCCCTAACGCGGGTCTTATGGCTCGGAGCTCCTCTCCAAAACAGCAGGCTTCTGAAAAGAGGAGAGAGCGAGAGAGGAGGAGAGAGGGAAAGCTTCCTTCCCTATTTGGTAGGCAGGATCTGTCCCCAAGCAGATAGGTCTTTCTCCAGTTTCCCTTGTCAGTCATCCTTCTGCAGCTTTTGGTCTTCGCAGCAGGTCAGCGGAGTCGGTGAATAGATCGGCAAGCACAAGGCATCTGAAACAAATTAGATCTCTTATAGCCACCCAGAGACTGATGATGGATGGAGGTCTGTATTTACAGCAAAACTAATTGGCAACATACACAGACATCCAAAAAAGCATATTATTTTGCCAGACTTTGGAGTTGCTAGGCCCTTTATTTTTTTTTTTTTTTTATTGTAGAAGGTTATACAGCTCGAGATAAAAAAGAGCAGTGAAAGTTTTAAATCTAATAAAAGCTTTTGACTGCAGAGTAAAAATAACATACAGAGAAAAGTTTGATTTGGAATCGAATTTTATTAATGGTCTTTTCTCTGCAAAATGTTTCCAATTAAAAAACAATTCCGAAGTGATGCATTAATAAACTGCTTTCCCCTCCCTCCTTTGGAGGGGCTAAGACTTTTAAAGGCTGAGGTGGATAAAAAAAAGGCCATTGGATGTTATTAAAACATAATTTAATATAACCTAAATACAGTACTTGCATACCACAGAGAGAGAGCCTGCTGGATAATTGAATTGGAAACAATGATAGTATGTTGACTTTTCAAAGAGAAATATTATCAGATTGTGAGCTGCTCTTCAAAAGGCAGCTCTTCTTTAAACACTGAGGCATGTGAGAAGCAATAAAGAGCAAAACCAGCCAGGTTTCCCTGGACAGCATGTGGCAGATTTAGATTTCTCCAAGGCAGGAATAGATGTGAAATTGGGAGCTTGCAGTTAGATGAACAGTCTGGATTCCAACAAGTCACTTGGTTTTTGTTTTTTTAAGTGAATGACATATTTGCTTAAATTTAAAAAAAAAAAAAAATTAGAAGAGAGAGAGAGAAGAGGAATATATAGAGGCAGACAAATGAAATGGATGCTGCAGATGTGATCTCCAAAAAGTATTTGACAAAACTGTGTGTTTCTATCTGTCAGTCTTAATTGGCAGAGCCTGACTATGAGCGATGAAAGCTGTATAAAGTGTTTTTCCTGGGCTGAGAGTTTTGTTCCCTGATTTAAATATTTGCATGAGAAATAGGTGAGCTCTAGAGAAGGTCAAATACATGATGAGAAAGGGGGGTGGGGGGGCTTTAGGATGGAGAGGGGATTCTGATTCCCCTGGCTACTGTTCCCTTCCTTATTTTTGCTTCGAGTCAGGGATGAGCAGAGACTGACCAGACAATCTGAGTTATCCTTCTAAGCCAGAAGTGCAACTCACCCAAAAGACAAAAACAAGGTCCCTGCCTTGCCCCAAATGCCAGTAGCACCAAAATCTCCATCGAGAGTAATCCTTCTCCCCAAGCCCAGACAAAGTCAGGAGCTGCAGCCGCTGTGCTGGGCCTGGGGAACACCCGCACCCTGCCGCACCTCTGCCAAAGGAGAGGCTTCCTCCACATCCCCCAGGGCTTCATCCCAATCCAGCGGCATGAAGACCTCTCTACGCACAACCATATCATTTGCATCCACTTCAACGCCCCTTTCCCCAGCAAGCATTATGTGAAGGGATCTTAGTGCAAATAAGAATTAGACCCATGGTTCTTCCTCCAAAGGATTATCCCTGATTGCCCATTATTGCTGTTATTACTGTGTTTGCTGGGGCAGGTTTGCTTGTCCTAAGCTTTTTTCTTTCTTTCTTTCTTTTTTTCTTTTTTTTTTTTGGCTGCATCTGGGAAGCTGTCCTTTGTGTAAACAGCTATCAGAGCAAGCAGGGGTATGTGATCCATTAGCTCTGCTGAAAACACAATCATTGTGTTATTCCAAGCTGATGAAAATGTCCTCTGCAGTTTTCTCTCCCAATGTCCACATGCCAATCAGCGTTTGTCAGTGATATAATTTTCTCGCATAAACACATCCGTTGTGCAACTTCCACCCCGGGTAAATAGATATAATTCCCAAACCAAATAATGCACTTGGAGGGGAACAGGAGATTAGACAGACAAGGAGGTGGAGGGGAGGGGAGCGAAGCTGCAAGAAGAGATCAGCTTTAATTGTGAAGGGGGAAGAGGGAAAATTCCCGGGAACAGGCACCGCGGCTGGTTTGTTTCTTCATACAGCAAAAAGAAAAGCCTGGGAAGGCAAATAGTTGGGGCAATTTTTTTTAATGAACATCTATGAACAAGGACCACCATGAATTGCTGAAAGAGGGATGGCTGTTGTTTATGTGATTGGGAAAACATTTTTTTTCCCCCCAATTTGAAACAGAATAGACAATGCTCTGTAAGTGGGGAGGTGCCATTTCCCCCTTTTCACCAGAAGGACTCCTCAGACCTACTACATTTTCTTTTTCCCCCCTCCATGTTCAAAGCTTAAATAACCTCAGGGTAATTGTATCTTCGAATCCAATATTGCAGACTTATGCAAAAGAATCTTTTTCATCCCATATGTTTCCAGTGCATTTGTGTGTAAGGAAATTTGTAAAATAAATCCTTTATTTACATGAGTCCCCAAGATTTGGCAAAGTGTGCCTGTGCCATGTGCCTTCATACGGTATCAGCCCATGACTGTGTGTAGTGTATATTTAGATATGCACACTGCCTCTACACTGTGCAAAAAGCACATGTGTGCATCCAAAAATATATGGCTGTAGAAAATGTGTCTTTCATTTAGAGGAATGTGTCTTATATGTGATCCTGTTGGAGGCTTATTCAAGAAAATAGGCTGATGCTGAAGGAGAGAAAACCAATAGCTATTATTATGTGTGTGTGTGTGTACACTTTTTGTGTGTGCATCCCTCTGCCTCCTCCCTGCCCTTTACATGTCTCTCTAGGTCATAGCCTTTGCAAAACCAAAGTCTCAAATGGCTCCTACATGATACAGGCTTTACCTCTTGTCCCAAACCAGAAGAAAACCTATTAACCATTTCCCGAAGCTATTTACGCTGCTGAAAATGTGCTTCCCCGCTCCTATGTGTGTGTGCACTTCTCTCCAAACACAACATTTGACTTCTCCTCTGCCTTAGAAAACCAGCTGGGTTGATTTCAGAGGCAACCCAACCCGCACAGTCCTGTGTCTCCCTCCTTAGGCAGACATATTGCAGGCAGCTGCCTGTATGCACAAACCATCTTTGTGCTTTCTGTCTCTTTCCATCTGCATGCTGTCCTTTCCTTCTGGGGACATGCTGTAGGTGTCAGCCTGTGCAGCTGGGGTGTTTGTTGCAGGACCAGGGTGCAGCACGTGGGTTGAGCGTCTTCCCATGTGGGAGAAGGAGAGAGCCTGAATCAGGGTATCAGTGAGGTTTTGCAAAGCTCCCCCACTCACTGGGAGGAGACAACATTCCAAAATTCCTCCTGGCTGTTGTGTTCCCATCCATGATCATTGCTCCTGCAAGAGCAGTAGTGGCTGTCATCCTTCTTTCCCGGAGCATCGGGTATCCTCAACCCACTCAAGCCCCTTCTTTGCCCTGTGCAGAGGACAGCATGCCTGCTCTGGGGCAAATGGCTGCTACAGGATCCCATGGGAATCAACCTGATTTCAAACTTAGGCTCTGCATCACCTGATTTGCATTTTTCCCTGTTTAAGGGTCCCAGGCTAGAGGAGACAAGAGCTGAAACCCAAACCGCTTTGTGCTTATTTGCTTTATGATCCTGTTGGGTGCAGTGTTTACTCAAATCCAGCAAGCATCTGGATTAGATAATTTGTTGGAAATTAGTGGTGTTTGATGGTTATCGGCCCCTGCGTGATTAAAACCCAGCTGTCAGTGTTGTGTTTGGGTTTCAGGAGAGCAGGGGGACCAGCTGAATGGATCTCCATGTTTGAGCCATGTTTGAGCAGCAGGAGCTGCTCTGGAGGAGATCTGTCCAAGAGCCCCCTGCATTGAAAATTGGACTTGCCAGGAGACACAGAGGTGAAAAACTGCCTCTGAGTGATGTACATGCGTAGAGGGAGTGCAGGCTACTGGGGCTGTGTGTTCCATCTCACAATTTTTGCAGCTGCTTCTTCCAGATATGTGCTTTTTTCCTTATATTTATTCCACAGACAGGCGCTGCAGGAATACAGAAGCACTTTGTTTGCTTTCTACACTTTGCTTTTTGTTTCTTATATGTAGAGAAGAATTTGGGTTTTCCTTCCCATCCCTGCACCCCTTTGCCATCCTCGCAGCCATTTCTCATTCCTGCAGCCCCTTCCCATGCCTTCAGCCTCACATCCAAGCACAAACAGCATTTACCCTCATTTCTTCTCTTTCCATCACCCTTCACTTTGAGGTCAGATCTTGCTCACTTTAAACTAAGTGCAGTTTTAAAACTGGTTTAAATAGTGATAAGCTGAAACCCTGCAGGAGGTGTTTCTTCACCACTGTATTCATATGCATGCTTTTTACAAGGCTTCACTCAGTGGTTCAACAAAGCATCCATGGCATTATAGAAGTTGCATGGTCATAGCTTGTGAAAAGTATTGAAAGGCTTTGTCCACTTGTGACCAGAGGGTTCAGTGAGTGAAGTGTCCAAGTGACTTTTTGTAGAATAGAGTCAGCTATTCTGTTCTTCCCCCAGGTATGCTCTGAGGGAGAAGAGAACCACAGAATCTTAGGGGTTGGAACTGAGACTACTTCCTTCCAAGGCAGCCAGATAGGTGCCCTGTGTGTATTCTATACCTGGTCAGGTATTCAACAGCAGGAAAAGTCCAATGAAGGCTTAGGAGACTGGATAATTGCAGTGACCCTTTCTTAGATATAGCAGATAAATGACTGAAGAGTAAACTTTATGTATGCTTTGCAGGATGGGGAGAGACCCAAGTTTCTAAGTATATATCATGTATAACATAGAGGCTTTCAAAATATGCTTCCTCACACACAGATTCTCAAGAATTAGTATTTCCAGCTGTGCATGTGCAGATATATTCAATCTATACAACAACATAAGATTAATTCTGTGTGTGCTATATACACTTGAAGAAGGGAGTTAGATCTTTCTGCAAACCATAAAAGAATGGCTTTGAAAGTCTAAAGGTAATATACTGTATTACTTTGAAATCTCTGCAGGTTTTTGGTATGCTCTCATAGTTAGAGAAAATGAGCAGAGCTGAAATATAAAGGATTTGTTGTTTTTATTTTCTTCCTCCCCTCCTCTTTTTTTTTTTTTTCGTTTTAATATAACATAATGAACTCTCTTGAGAGAGGACTCCAAACAATGATCACTGTGGCCAAGTTCTGGAACCTTGCTTTTCATATGTGAGTACACAGCTGTGTTCATGTAAGAGATATGAGAACTTCACAAAACCCTTCAAATGCTCTATTATGATACTGGCCACAGCATTTGTTTGTGATTTACCAAGCTTCTCTAAATGCTATTATTTCAGTGTGGTGGTCTATTCCAGCAATAAACAGGAATCAGCAGATAAGGAAAACAATAAAGAAATTTATAGTTAAAAATAAGGATTTTTTTTTTTCTCCTTGCAAAGGAAATCTTTACATTAGGGTGAGTTTTGAATTCATGCAGCTTCAGTTTGGATCATGGGCCACAAAGATGCTCAGAGGGCTGCAGCAACTCTGCTATGAGGACAGGCTGAGAGAGTTGAGGCTCTGCAGCCTGGAGAAGAGAAGGCTTCCAGGAGACCTTAGAGTAGCCTTCCAGTATCTGAAGGGTGCTTACAGGAAGGCTGAGGAGGGACTATTGACAAGGTCTTGTAATGACAGGACAAGGGGCAATGGGTTTAAACTGGCAGAGGGGACATTTAGACTGGGTGTTAGGAAGAAGTTCTTTGCAGTAAGGGTGGTGAAACACTGGCACAGGTTGCCCAGGGAGGTTGTGGCTGCTCCCTCCCTGGAGGGGTTCAAGGCCAGGTTGGAGGAGGCCTTGAGTGACCTGTGCTAGTGGGAGGTGTCCCTGCCTATGGCAGGGGGGGGGAACTGGATGATCCTTGAGGTCCCTTCTAACCTAAACCGTTCTATGACTCTATGGTGGGACATCTCTGAAATGTCTGTGTTCTATGTACATCCTATTCAAGAAGAGCAGAACAGGGCTCTATGTGACTTACAGCCACAGACAGTGTATAAAGTCAGGCGAGTCAGATCAAGGTTGACATTTGGGGCAGTTTAGACAGGAGGTGAGAGAAGTTTCCCATTAATCCTCTTTAAATTATAACTGGAGCCCACACTGGCCCCACCAGTTTCTTCCAGCAGTGTCTGTTGCAGTGGTGCCTGCCAGCTCTCCCTTGCACAAAGAGGGTGACAGGTTATTCAGTCATCTTTGCATCACCAGAGTGGTGCTGTCTCACAGATACGCCAGTATCATGGAGGGGAACCCAAGCTGATGAACATCATAGAGGCAAAAGAGTTGGCATCATCTGGGCTGCCAGTCTTGCCCAAACAGGATCTGAGCATTATACATTTATCAAGGCAAACCCAGAAGGAAGTGCATTATTGTCTAGATGAGCATTATTTTTTGTCTCCTCATTTTCAATCTACTGTTGTGCATTTAAGAGCTATTTCCCCATTTTTCGGTTGCCACTTGTAGGACCTTTGTAGCCCGTGAGTCAAACAGGCCTTGAACAACTACATCCTATTACCTGTGCTTGTCTGGAGATATCCTTTCCTTGGATGCTTTAAGGTGGTTCCATTCCATGTCAGTATGTCTACATGGATCAGTGTATGCCCTGCAGTATCTGTGTCCAGGGCGTAGGATCTTTGTAGCCTGTGGGTCAAACAGGCCTTGAACAACTACATCCTATTACCTGTGCTTGTCTGGAGATATCCTTTCCTTGGATGCTTTAAGGTGGTTCCATTCCATGTCAGTATGTCTACATGGATCAGTGTATGCCCTGCAGTATCTGTGTCCGGAGCACATGGAATACAAGGCATCCCTACATCAGACTTTGTATGTGTGTGTTCTCTACAGGCTTCTGGACTAGGGAAGTTATCAAATCATCACCCTCTAAACCTTTCCAATGGCTCCCCGCCCACAGCTTGATTTCTGGGGCCTTCAGATCTCCAGGCAAGTTTGCTGCCTTGCGCTAATGAATACCGCGCGCTGAGTGAAAACTCTATCTGCACATCTTTAAATTAAACCAAACCACACACACACACAAAACCCATTTCAGCCTACACAGTGGGGTTTTTTGCCCTGCTGCATGTGCAGCTCCTTCTTGATGTGGGAACCGTGCAGCAGAAGAAACCCCTTAAACGTGCATCAGGAGTAGTAATTTCTCCCTGTGGCCTGCAGCAGACGATATGCTCACGAAAAAGGGAATGATTTCCTGCCCCGTGGAATTTAATTTTGTGAATGGAGCTGTGTGTAACGTGGCATAGCAGCTTTAAAAAGACATGACAAGAGGAACTGAGTTGTACCCTACTTTACTGTATGGGAAACAAAGCCTACTGAAATGGTCTGGCTTCCTTGTTTGCCCTTTCATTGTTGCTTGATGGTAAAACCCTTGCGTTCTGACTTCCAGAAGCGTATAACACAGAATGGTTTATGATGTTTACTTAGCATATAGGACAATAGATGGAAAAGCGCCACAGCTTGTGACGCTGACTGTGAAATAAACCTATCATCATTCACACAAGACTGCTGTGCCTCTGGATAAACAGCCACGGTGCTGCTTGGCAGGAACAGACCGTGGCCTCTTGGGTCTTCCCTCCACGGAGCTGCGCATCTTTGGGCCTCCAGCCATTGGTCTTTGAGACTTTTCTCTCCAGTGGGGCAGTGCTGGCCCTGCATAAGCTCGTTGTCCTTATTTAGATAAAATAAAGATCCCTGAAAGGCTACCCGGCACAAAAAAAAACCCTCACGTGGCGCTTCACAATAGCTGCTGACATGGGGAAGTTGCAGGGAGAACACTGACCAACAGTTTAGATGTAAGCATCTTGCAGCTGGGGGTAGTTCAGATGTGAGGCCAGGTTCACATTGTGCTCCTGGTCTCCATCTCTCCTAGACCTTCCTGCACTCTCAGCTATCAGCATGCCTATCTTCGATTTACTAGGACAAGAAATCTGCTCATCCCCACTTTGATTTATGAATCATAGAATCATAGAATGGTAAGGTTGGAAAGGACCTCAAAGATCATCTAGTTCCAACCCCCTGTCATAGGCAGGGACACCTCCCACTAGTACAGGTCACTCAAGGCCTCATCCAACCTGGCCTTGAACACCTTCAGGGAGGGAGCTACAACCTCCCTGGGCAACCTGTGCCAGTGTCTCACCACCCTCACTGCAAACAACTTCCTCCTAACATCCAGTCTAAATCTCCCCTCTACCAGATTAAACTCATTCCTCCTTGTCCTGTCATTACAAGACCTTGCAGATACTCCATCCCCAGTCTTCCTATAGGCCTCCTTCAGATACTAAAAGGTCACTTCAAAGTGTCCTCAAAGCCTTCTCTTCTCCAGTCTGAAGAGCCATCTTTAGTGCATCAAGTTGGGCTGGAGTCCAAAATGATCCAACTGCATGGTGCTTTATCCATGAGATTTTGGGTAAGGTCTTCTCTGAAGAGCAGAGGTTGCAGTTAACAAATTGCACTGTGAGTGTGTCTGGGGAACAGAGTTCAGGGAATTTTACATATGCTTGACTTACCAAATCCTAGAAGACAGAGTGGGAAGGGACCTTGAGAAAGTATTGATTTGTTCTCCTTATCCAGGACCTAAACAGTTGGACCTAACCTAGTCCTGGCACACATATGTCAAACCTCTTAAAACTCTCTAATGATGGAGGTACCATTTATGGTACCATCAGCAACCTCTCCTGTCTTCACCTTGAACAGCTTTCCCTGTACTGTCTAATGTTATCTCTCATTTTCTGCATCTCAAGGGCGAGACTCCATCTCCTTTCTGTAGGGGACACAGAGGTCTATAACCTCCCTCTTCTCATTCATGGGTTTGTGGGCTGCCTAAAAACTGTGCCCACTTTGCATTTTCTAGGAGGACCAAACCCTCTCATTTACAGCCATTCATCATATATTGTTTTCTAAATTTCTGACCCACTTTTTGCAGTCATTGCAATTCCTTGAATTCAAGCTGTTCCACGCCTTTCTCAAGGACCTCCCTGCAAGTCTGACTATCCCTGGATTTGATCAGTTCTAATCAAAAGTTGGACCATCTTTGTGGTTTTGACTTGAACCGGATCCAACGCAAACAAATGCCATGGCGTTTTTTTCCCATTGGTCCCTTGGGACATCGCAGTTTTAAAGTGGCAGCAGAAAATAAACAGTGGAGGCCTTCCTGGCAGTTAGCAGTGGGACAGGCTTGGCTCTTGTGCCTCGCATAAGATGCCTTGGTTTATTAATTTCAGTGTGAGGCTGAGTTTTTCTCTTTGACTTGTCACACTGGCTTTTGACCAGCGAGGGACAGTGGCATAGAGAAGAGGGAGCGATTGTCCGAATGCTGAACGTTGCCCACAGCCTTACTGGAATAACAACCCTCCTGGTTTGCTTTGTCCTGCATCACATAGTTCATGAGCAGCAATTTACCAAATTACAGGCAGACTTCATTCAGGATGTCCTGATTGAGATGGTTCTGTCAGTGCCCACTCCAGAAGCTGGTTTTAGCATAGAGGGTAGCACGTTGTCAGCCATTCTGCTTGCAAATGCATGGTTGACAAGTACCAGACAGCATGGATTTATCCAGTCTCATGTCAAATCAGTCCAGATTTTACTCCTGGCAGGATAATAAGGTCTGTGGACAGGGAAGCTGCAGTTGCAGTCTTTTAACTTGACTTCAGCATCAGCCTGTGTGATGTCCCCACAAGACAAACACAACACTTCACCCCATACTATTTAAGCTGTAAGCTTAACTATAAGTTAAGCTGTACTGCTGGACCAGATGTGGAGAGAAATGCAGCTAAGCTGGCTGCTTTGTAGAAGCCATTCTCAGAAAAACAGGCATTGCTCACCTTTCCCAGGCTGTTATTAACAGTAGTATTCCAAAAAAACCTGTCTTTGGAGAGCAGGAGCTTTCTAGTTGCACTTCAGTCAAAAAAAAAAAAACCAAAAAAAAAAATGGAAATAAAAATAAATATGAAGAGTGAAACAACACCTCTAATAAATAACCAGGAAAGTTTCTTCTAAGAGCATGTCAGTATGTCAACTCTGTGTAGAGAAGCATTGCATTTGGTAAATATATATTCGGGAGCTACTTTGTGCTCATTGACATTTGACATTGTTCTCACATCTCTCCCTATTAACATGTTTCTGTTTGGAGTGTACTTGACCTGTTTCAGAAATATTCCTCATCTTTTCCCATTATTTACTGAGCAGAAATAACCCTGGGAAGAACTGCTGCATTTTACAGTCTGCAAAGTTTTATAGAAACAAGAGGCCCCTCTCGTGTCACTCAAGTAGCTCATCTGTGAAGGTAAATATATTCCTGGATTTAATTAGGAACTGCAATATTAATATTTATGCAGATAAAACTAGGTGGGGAGGGAGGAGAAAGAAGACAGCATAATGGTGTAGTTATCCCTGATGAAATGAACTGAGCAGTTCATTCTTCATGAGGTCATCAAATCTCTCGATTCTCTCATTTAATTCCTTACTACCGATGGGACCAAGTCAGAGGTTGGAAGCCAAAGCTTGCATCAAAGGCTTGTTTTGCTTTGTGTTTAAATGCTGTTTTCCATGCAAAGAAAAATTTGAAGGCAAATTGACAGTGTTTTGGACACAGATCCTCTAGGGAGTATAGAGAAAGAACATTCAGACACTGGAGAAACAAGAGAGATCTGATTTATTCTGTCTCATGTTGGATATGATTTTTATGTGCTACAAGGCTTTTCTGGTTATAAGTGGGGTTTGAGTCATGAGAGGAAAAGCCAAACTCTTCCAGTATTTTGTGACTACAAATGGAAGATGAAGATTCAGCCCTTAGGCATGGTATCGTGATTTTGAAGTAGGAGGATTTTTAAGCACTTCATCAATATAGTATTCAGGCACATTTCCATCTCTGAAGTGTCGAGCTGGCACACAGTCTCCATTTTCAAATTCTCACACACATAACAAAGATTTGAATCTGCACTCATCCTTGAAACCCAGGGACAGTTTGGGTCTTTCTGACTCTTGTGTTTTCCCACCCAGAAGAGAGAGTAGGAACCTCCAGGTTTGGACCTGACATGTTTTATTCTCACTCTAGTGTTGCACCTGTCAGTACAAAGCTTGGTTGAGAAAGGTTTGGAGGTACACAAAATGAGGAAATTCAGTAACCACCCATCATGAGTTTAAATATGGGCAGAATAGTTCAAAGATGGCATCTCCCATACTCATAGAATACTGTGATAGAAAATTATGGCACATCAGAAGTCAGAAATCACTTGAGAATATAAAGCTATGTCAAAGGCAACATGGAAAATGTGTTCTTTCTTGCTCAAAGAGCAGTTCACCTCTTTGTTTTCCCTCTTGTCCCCAGGCTCCACCTTGTCCTCTTTGATTTTAATTATCAGGAGAACTTCTCTGGGGGAGCTCAGAGACAATCATGTTAGACAGCATAACCTTTCTTTTAGGTACAGCTTCAAGTCTTTGTTCTGCTTTCATAGGGAATCTGGTTGATAATAAATCTGCTCTCTGGTTCACCATATTAAAAGTGCTTCTAGTGACTGGAAAGAAGCAGCACATCATTGTCTCTTTGTTCCCTTTCCTGGGTTTGCTCTGTGTTGTTCTTCCATCTTTTTGTTCAGACAAACACCTTCTTACCTCCATTCTAAATATCAGTTTCTGCTCCTGTACAATTCAATAACTTCATTGGACAGGAGAGGGGGGTTTCAGCCACCACCCTTTGCTTCTGCTTTGTGTTCTCCTGTGGAAGTTGTTTGAATCTAGCACAGTGTCCTTTCTCCAAAGTCCTACATTGGTGGACATAGGAAACTGGAGACAACATCAGTTCTGTGCAAGCCTGAAAGCAGTTCTGTGCTCTGTACATGCCAAGGGACAGAGGATGCCCTTCCATCATGTGGCAAGACATGGCTTTCACACCCTTCCACCCACCAGCTTAGGGGCTGCAGCCTCTAAGTTGCAATACAGTACACCATAACCTCATCCTACCACTCTGCAAAATCTGATTTCAAAAGGGTTATCTACCTCAGGCAGTGATTGTAGCTGGGGCAAATGAAGTCATGTCCATGCTTAAGAACAGACAAAACCAGGATGATCTGAATCTCAGAAGGGGCAGCCTTGACTCCATGGGCATGGCAGAATCAGGTCATAAATAGTGTGCATCACAAAGACACATGGCGGGGGGAAAACCCCAAAATACAAAACCAAACCACCACCACCACCCCAACAATGACAAAGAAACCCCACTTAGCAGCAACAGTTGCCACTGCAATTAATTGAGCAAATGACAATAATTTGTGCTGACCACACTGTAGTCTACCTACACCTTGCCAACTTGCTCCAGCTCCAGCCATTAATATCAGTTTATTTGGCACACAAAGAAAATTGCTCTCATTTAAAGGTCCCTGCACACTTCATGACTCACTAAAGAATTCTCATGATATCTATGACCTAAAAAGAGCACTGTGAGCTACTTTTTCTTGAGCAAGATCCATGATCCTCTGGTTGTCAGAGGAGCTCATTTATCACTTCTTGTCCCTCATATTTGTGGCTCCATTCTTCGGAGTAATAAGAGCTTGGCTTGAGGAATGGGCATGAAATGTGGTTGTGTTTAAAATTTGTTTATTTTCATTGTTTGTCTTTAGCTTTGTTCTTGGAGCTTGTACAACAAAGGCAAATAATTTAAAGGACACAGAGGGCTGGAGTTTGGTTTTATGCAGAGTGTGGGAGGCTGACAGAAAAGCTATAGCCATGTGAAGGGTCCACATTCAGCAAGGCCGAGGTGAACTGAAGTATTTAAAGACTTTGGAGGACTTGAAGTTGGAGTAACTTCCATCTTCCCTGACAGCTTCTAACTCAGCTTACATTCAGGCTGAACTCATACCCAGCTACTGCTGGGGAAGTTACACCTTTTAAGTCATCAGCTGCAAAAGTGGTTCAAGCAGCCAAAACCAGCTCAAGTTGGGCAAACTCACCTGCCCAATCCTGCAGCCCTGGAGCAACAAGGGAGAGACACAAAGCCAGTAAGAATCACTGCTAATCACTCTCTCAAGCTAATTGACACATTCCTAAAATTCCTCTTGATGATCTTGGCAGTCTAAGCTCCTCCACTTTCTGCAGCCACCAGCAAACGAGAGGCACACAGCCATGTCAGAAAGTCTTACCCAAGATGGTATTTGTGAGACTCAGAGGGTGATCCTCCGCTCTCTACAGCTGCTTTCCTAACCCATTTGTTTCAGTGCTGCTGCAGCTG
>VWYK01082865.1:0-14521 GCA_013399775.1 Semnornis frantzii | reverse complement strand
AAAAAAAAAAAAATCACTAAGAAATGCTGGTATATAAAACTTTCTTAGCTAATGATTTCCCCCTCCTACCCACCCCCACCACACATGTCTGCTGCCTGAATCACTGCATTCCAAGATAGTTAGAGGACATACACTGTTTCTTCAGGGGTTTTCAGTTGCAACTTCACTGGCAATGGGAATTTTATTTGCAAGTGTTTCTATTCTACTGACAAGGTCAATTAGTCCAACAAACTATTGGTTGTTCTGTCTGATAGCTCAGGGTATTTATTCAAGCAAGCACTTTTATAACCCACAATTAAATGCAGACAGCTACCCTTGTAAACATGACAGTCCACAGGGACTTTCACTACATTTTGGGCACATAAAAGAAAAACATGCTTTTCTCCTTTCCATCTGATAGCACATAACTTTGATTAGAACTTAGCTTTCAGGGAGAGAAGGGCGGGCAGGATCCGGTTTTAAATATGTATGATATATGTACCTAAAAATACGCATTTGGAACAATTCCTAGGAGCTGGAGAACAGAAACATTTGATTGATCTCTCTAGGAGCTCAAAAAATTTGGTAATGCTACCCAAGTGACAGATCAGCATCCCTGCTCTATGCAGGCATTAAAAAAGAAAAAAGACATAGTTTAAAAAAAACAAAGAGATGCTATATGTAGCATTATGGGTTAAGGACTACATAAAATACTTTCACAAAAGCCAGAAGCACAACGGGGTTGTGTATGGAAATCAGCTGTGAAAGTTGGTAGAGTTAAAAAATTAATTTTAAAAAGAGGACTCTCCCACACCTGTAAAGTTTTTGCAAGCATACAAAGAGGAAAAATGACAGGCTCTGGTCTCACAGAACTTATTACCACATATATGTAATCCCTTTACAAAAAGACTTCTTGCAAGCGAAAGATTCTTTATTCTGACTAATTAGGACTAGTAAAGTGTCTACTCTATTAGCACCTTGCTCTTTATTATTCAAGTCTTCCCTAAACAAATCTTTTGGTATATAAAGAAGGTAAGAAACTGTCATGGAAAACCATTGATCTTTCATGGGTATATTCTACCACTTTGGGTAGCTACTACAAAAATTGAAAAGCCTCCTGAAACCATCAGGGAGTCTGTAGTACAGGAGAGAATCACAGAGATCAGGAAGGAAACCTGGATTCCATAAAGCAATGAATTTTAATGTACTATGTATACTTCCGTGTTAAGTCTCTAACAGCCATTTAATAAATATTAAAGCAAAGCATCCAGCAAGAGACTATCATCTGAAATTCTGTAAAACTAAAGCTTATTTGGTCTTCTCTCACCATCAAATGTACTTTGCAGAAAGTAGACCAAGTAGTTTTAATTGATGTTATGAAGTCGAGGAATAACTAGGGGTTAGAAATGCATCCTTACTTATATAAAAGAAGCAAAGAGAAATTATTTGTAAGAGAAATACATAGAAAGTAGTCAGGAATCTAAACAAAGCAGTAACAGCTCAGTACTCCACCTTCAGAAGAAAGCAGTTGAAAATGTACCTTAATGTTTGATGAGAGACACTGAGACAGTACATTTTCTTGCTTCATTAATTTGCAACAGTCCTATGACAAGTTAGCATCTCCTCCTTCCTCAGTATTAAGTTTTCTCCACACACACAAAGCAGGTTGAGATTGCCAGCTACTGAATTTCAGGAAACGCCTAAGGAAGACCAGCCTCTTCACCACAACCTCTGGACACTCTAAGAATGAAGAGATCTCAATAGCACCACATTTCCTTAGCTATCTCCCACCACAACTTCCCAAGTGGGCATATTCCTGGCTGATTAATTCCCCACTCTCAAGCAAACTGTTGAAGCAGTGTGGATGTGGCCCTGTCCGTGGTGCTTGGTCACAACACCAGCCACCAGGGAGGCTGCAGTGCTGGCAACAGCTCTGGAGCACCTTGCTGCAGAACACTTACTTCTAGCCCATCTAGCCTCACTTAAAGGGTTGGAACTATACCATAGAATTGTTTCAGTTGGAAAAGACCTCTAAGATCATCAAGTCCAACTGTTGCCCTACCACCACGGCCATTAAACCACATGCCAAAGATGATCTTTAAGGTCCCTTTCAAATGAAACCATTCTATGATTCTGTTTTCAGAAAGTCTGACCCAAATCTTCCTAGAGTGTCTTTTATACTTGCAGAACTTGCAGAGTTGCTGTCAAAGATCTTGTTAGCTATAAACCTATAAAGCCTCTCCATTATAGGTCAAAGGCAGAAGCCATTAATACTACTGGGGGAATAGAACCTGAAACCCTGTCTGCACTTAGCATCACGACACAATTATTTTATGGCAAAATAAACTGCTGGTTGCCTAAACATCTCTGAGAGGTACAAAGGTAACATGCAGGTGAGCATTAAAGAGATCAGAGATGTCTTGCAGCCAACACCTGACTCACATCCTTTGTGGTGGGTTGTTTTCTTATCGTGAGAAAGTGTAATAACTGAAATCACGTACTAAACAGTCTGAATGTTGTTCCAAATATGCCCCTAGACTGTCTTGTCCATCTAGATTCTTTGCACCAGTATGTGGGAGAATTCCAAGACTGGAAGTAAGAAAATATCTGCTCTCCAAGCTTGACAGCTGTGATAAAAAGGCACATAAGTCAGAGAAAGCTTACTGCACACAGTTTAGCTGTAATTCCTTCAGCTGAGCAAGAGAATACTACTGCCAGATCATGATGGTTGCTCTCACCCATAGGATGGGGTACAAACAACTTGTTCCTCAAAGGGAAAAGCAACAAATCTCTACTCCAAAAAGAACATGCCTACATAGTAGACCACAAACTAAAACTGGTCTTATGTAAGTGATAGAACTGAACCTAACAGCACATCACATTGTTTCAAAAATTGGACCATTAGGGAAAGAACACAGAGGCATCACAGGATTTTCATTAGACACTGTGAGCTGGGCAAGCGTCCATGGAAAAATATGAAATGATTTAGCTGGATTTTCCACACAGTTAATCAGTTCTGAAGCCAATGGAATCACTGCATAATTAAGCAGATTTCTCTAAAGAGCTCACAACAGTTCACACTGCTTTAATAACCTGCCTATGTGTCAGAGAAGCTGACGAAAAGAGTTTCAGGATTGAAGGTATGTTTAAGAAACACATTCTAAGTAGCAAGCAGTTCAGGAAATATGAAATTTATAGCAATATTTAACATTACAGTGGAGACAAAGTTAATCGCTAGTATTGTACAGCATCAGAGTATTGTATCTCATCGTAAACAACTTGACCATATTTTCAACTCAGTTTTGAAGTAAAAAAAGCACATGAGCATATGGTATGTATAAAAATTACTGCTCTCATGCAACTTATTACAATCATTGATATACTATAAAAGATACTACCAAGTTGTTTCATTTAAAAATGCCTTTTTAAATAAATACATTATGTGCAGAACTCTGTGTTTGGCAAGGAAAACCAAGAAACACTGCCTGAGAAACTGCAGAAGACGAATATGCTTATTAATACATTTTACTGTTTCTATAGATCTTTACCAAATAACCTCAAAAGTGGAAGCTTAGCACTGCATAGGAAATTGAAGTTATTGCAGTTCTGTGTATAAAGCTGTATTAAACATTATTACAAGAGGATAATCGTTTAGTTACCCGAAGAGCAGAGCGCAAGCACAAAATCGAAGTGGTAATTAAGGACAACACTGACATCTAGTGGACGCTCGGAAGAGAAACCTGCAGGCCAACATAAGCCATCCAGCTGCTGTTACTGTTGCACAACGTGCAACTCCCAAATCGCTACCATGCAATTAAGGAATTGCAGCTGATGAAAGTCAAAGTAACGTGACGACTCATTTCTTTCAAAAGCAGATTTAATTTAAAAAAGTCAAGACCTTTCCATTTAAAGTTTAAGATAAAAGCCTGGGTCAAAACTTGAGAGAACATCACAGATCATTGAAAGAACGTGGGTAGATACATAGTGCAAACATCATAGAAGCATACATGTTTGCTACACTTTCTATCCCCACTGCATCTGTCACATTCTACCTATATGTTGCTCTTGTTGGAACTCCAAAAACTGAAAAAGTTAAGACAATAAAAACTCGAAAGTAAAAATTCAAACCACTATTTAGCACATTCCTTCTCTCATCATTCTGTTCCTTCCATTACTGCTACACCTGTCATAGAAGCAATTTAAGTTCAACATTCCAAGTAGATCACCCAGTAGCTGCTGAGCTCCAGAAAAGAGGAATCTGAAACATGAGGCTACTGTTAGCTCGAAACTCAGAAAAGACCAGACCATGAGTAAGCTGATTAGTTTACAAAGTGGACTTCTACAGAACTCATGGGTTATTTTAAATCTGTTTTTACTATTAGTCAAAAGGCTAGCAAAACTAAGCAGTTACAAGCAACTAAATCTTATCTCAATTGTTCCAAAGAAACTTTTTCTAACACTTCTGCCTGGGTTTGACTCCTAGACTTTTGTAAAGAAAAATGTTAACACTACAAATTTATGCCCTGTTCAAAGTCGTAAGCATCAAATAGAAATTGGATTTTGCATCATAATTTTAATAAACGACTGTATCCCTTCCATAATTTCTACCTCTCAGTGACTGTCCAGAATAGAAAAGCACTGCAAAAGCTCAGAAACTATACTTATGTGTTTATAACTGATGTTTGACTTATCTGATTGCAACTTAGACTTCCAGCTTAAGTTGGTACTTTGCTTGCTTTGGATGTCATTTTGGAACCTTTACTGTTCTTACCATCAGTAGTGTGTAGAGTCAGCTATTAGCAAATACATAACAGATTCTCCCTTAGGTGAAGATTCTCTAAGCAGCGGAATACAAAGAAACCTTTACCTAACTGACAACCAAGCCTTGGGTCCCAGTTTGTTTCTGCCAGGGTCTCAAAGCAAGGTTTGAATCAGATGCCACTATTTAATAAGAGTGCATGTAGCCTCTCAAAGATGAAATCCAGACTCCCAAGACATGTATGGACCATGCACAGCCACAACTAAACCATGTAAATTTGAATTGTGATTACTAGTGAGACCTAAGAGCTGAGCAACCCGTTTACGAAAACTTGAATTCATGCCTTTACGTCTGAAAGTGCAAGTATTTAAAAGCCAAGACTCTCTTTTGGTGTATGCAATGCAGGTATTTCAAATGAGAACAAAGTTTACCCAATTCTCAGCAGCCCTATTCTGGAAAACCCCACATTTTATTACGTTACAGTATCTGTATATCAACTCTGTTATGCCCATGTTGGTAATGGAAGCTAATAAAAAACAGAAGCCGGCCTAGTAAATTTACAAGATAAAAAGTAAAGCAAACATCAAAATAAACCCAGGCGTTTTCTTGTGTCAAGCATGATGCTGTATTTTACCTCCAAAAACAATGGTACTGTGTCAGATGCCTAATGATAGAGCACCACTTCAGGACAAAAAGAAAAGCACCATTGACCTACCCGGATTTCCTGGAGATTATGGAAGTTATTTCCTACTCTGACCGAGATTTTGCTTGGAGTGTAACTTTCATCAGATTTATAGTCTGCATAAATACATAATGTCTTCACTGTTGTTTTTCTTCTGTAAAAAGAAACAAAAGCTGTGTAAACATTGCCAGAAAATATTCAGGATGAGTTTGTTGTTAATTTACTGTTACTAAGGGTTTAGTAGATGTTCTGAAACTTAAAGACAATTGTGTCTACTGATTTATAAGAACCCCACTGTTAAAACTGTTTTTTCTACTTGAAGTTATTCACATTGTTGATTTTCACTGTTCTTGTTTGCCTTCAGAAGTGTCAAAGCAGCAAATAAATACAGCAAAAGCCCAAGATGTATATGATGAAGCATTTGTTCAGCTTATCAAATATGGGCTCTATTACTGTACCCAAGAGTTCTCCAGAAAGCAAATACGAACAAGTGAAAAATATTTAGCCTCATCTTAAGAGTTTGATTAAAGGACTGACAGCATCCTACACACAACAGATTAGCAAAGTTACGCAAATACACAGTTGTTACATTGTGCAGAGCTACTTTAAAAAGTCACCAACCCTTCAAAATACCCTCAAAGACCCAAAGTCATGACAAAAATCCCACCTTAAGCAGATAAATAAGAAGCTGTTACAAATTATATACTACTAAGCATTCCTTTTTATTGGTTATTTCAACATTTAGTAGCCCTAACATTTGAAAACCTCCCTTTTATAAATGCTGTCTTCTTACCAGCTGGGTAACAGGATTAAACCAGGAGTTCTCACACTTCCAAAATTCCCATCTTGGTGGACGATAATCAATACCAAGCTATACAAGACATTCTAGCCCATACAGTGCAACTTTTAATACCTAAATTGGATGTTCACCAAATGAGGCTGTGACCCATCTGACTGCCAGTAAGTTTCTAGATTATCATCTCGTAACTGATCCACTCCAAATCCTGTAAAAAAAAAAAGTATGATAGCTTTGAATATTCCCTTCTCCAATGCAGATATCACAGAAAACTTTTATTCAGCTGCCACAAACTGAAGTGTATATCCTAAGTTACACATAAAGGTGCATTTCCTTATATCCAAGTTGTGCCTATACTTTTGTGAAGAAATTGAAACAGAGGATTCAATGGGTTAATAAAACTCAGTACTTACGTGTCCTTACACTATCTCCTCTTGACGTCTGGGTGTGAAACCATGTCTTGGAGTTCCAAATTGCTACGTACGAATTGTTATTCACACCAATTGCAAGAATAATACTCAATAGTTAAAATTTGAAGATACTCAGACAAAATATCAGAACATACAAAAATTAGACAGCGCTGGGTGTCATCTGGCTTATTCACTGTGCCAGTAAAAACAAAAAACAACCAACCCAACCCCACAAAACATCAAATGAAAAACATTTTGTATAACAATGGTAAAAGATGTGTTTCACTAATACGAGATATTTCCTCACTGTTGTATTTCTGGTATAGTGTTGGGTTAACGTGGTCAGACTTGATCTGAAAGGTCATTCCTAACCAGAAGGATTTTATGATTCTATAGTTCACCAAATATAGACTAGACCAAAATGAATCGTAGTAGCTACCCACACAGATTACACTAGAGCAGGTTTGCTGCCACACTCTACAGGTATATCTTCTTTGCAAAACATAAAACACTCTAAATTTTAAGCAGAAAAACATACATCCAGATGTTTACATAATTTGTTATGATTTTACCTGGCTTACAAGACGAAAGAGACCAAACAGCCTGTGAGCCTATTTCTCTCACAGTACCAGTCCTCTCCAGCTGCTTTGGGTCAGCACCCGGTGGTGTCTTGTTTGGGGTAGTCATTCCTAGTAAAAGAAAACAAGCAAGTTAATTGACACATTTTTAGCTTGACTGGAAGATTAAAGAGTCAGGTTCAAGTGTTTTAATTGTTTAGCTTCAGTATAGTAGTTTGAAGAATATGTGGTTTACATGTATATGTTTTTCTATGTATATGTTTGTATCTACACAAAAAAAGTTTCTACAGACATAACAAAGCTTTTAAAAAATATAATCAAAAGGTTCCACAGATGTAAATTTTGTGTCCTCAATTCAATACACATCTGGAATAAGACCCATTTTACTCTTATCATTCTAATTTATACATACAGAGTTAGTCAAGATTTCACTTTTTTTTTTTTAAACACTTTTATTTTAAATTAAAACAGACTCTGCTGATTTAAAAGCTAGCAATACGATTTGATGTTTTCTCAATCTGCAAGTTCAGAAGCTAGAGCAAACTTGTTCTCCTGGAGATATTTCCACATAAGAACAGGAAATAAGAGTTTAAACGAATTGTAGTATCTAATTTGGTGAGTTGTTATTGCCACACTTATCCACAGTCCATTTCCTTAACTTTGCAACTTCATCTTGAATCATTAGCCTGTCACTTCCATTGCTCAACAACCAGACTACTACCATAATCCTGTTGGGTTTCACATACATCTTAGTACTTCCTAGAAAGTAACTTAAAAGACAATTAAAAAAGTACTAAAAAGAAACTAATTCCATGCAAGGAACTACATTAAAGCTTAAAATCAACCACAAAGCACTCAAAAGTCAGGGCATTAGAGTTATCTTCTAATACTTCGCTGACATGGATGACATCATATTAGGCTCTGCTAATCAGAAAGTCTTCCAGTACCTCACCTAGATGGCATATGAGGTACTGAATTAGGCTGCTATCCACAGGATCCAGATGTCATCCACTACAGAAACAACGTATGGCAGAGACAACATTTTCTATACAAGAACGAACACAGCAAGAACCGTTGGAGATAAAAAATGTGAATTCAATACTGTCCACACCAAACACTTTGTATGGACCTTTAGATGCTTATGTTTTATTTTGCCAGTGTAAGTCAGTGTTCAGTAGGGATGCATTTCAACAACTGCCTCATCTGAACATCTGATGTCACAGACTACTCTCTCCAAAAACGTTAGACACTCTACTTCCATATACTGCTTTAAGTCTATTAGTGAAAATTACTTCAGTGTTCCACTGCCACAAACGGTTCATTAAAAATAAGGTACAAGATAATCGCACTTGCAATTTTTATACATGTATCCCTAATCAACCTATCTTAAAAAGCTCAGACTTCCCAAGTTCCCTAATAAGGATATAAACTGTTCTTTGAAGGATGCAGGTGCTTCTTTACAAGTGCTTACATCAAGCGAAATCATTCTTCAAAAGACACAGGAACCAGAAGTCACTTTGACAAACCTTGCTGCTTGGTAGCCCTCCTCCCACGACTCTTCAATCATGATTTTAAGTACAATTAATTAGTTTTACAAGGCAAATTTATATCTGTGCGGTACAGGCCTACAACACACTTCAATGCCAGGAATAAATCTGCAACACCTACTCACGAAACACACCGGCACCATACTCCTCTCTCCCAATAGGGGAGGTCAACGCAGACACACAAGGGCGACCTGAGGAAGGATCCCGGAGGAGGTATCCGGTTAAGCAGCCCCCAGCCCCTCGCCCCCCGAGCCGGTAGACACTCCAAAGGCCGAGCGTTCAGGCACCACAGCACTCGGCGGAGATTCTGCCCTGACACTGAGGGGCGAAACGCGGTAGAAGCTGCCTTCCCCGATCCCCGTCCCCGGATGGAGGATGGCTACAAGCTGCGCTCCCTGTTCCTCCTGCCCTCAGCCCCAAGAGTCGATATCCCCGCAGCGTCCTCACCTTCTCTTCCAGACCGCTGCAGTGAGTATGGGGGCGGTGAAGGGGCAGCAGGGCCAGCTCCGCGCGAGTCCACTCAGAGCGGGCAACAGACGAGCAAGCAGCGACCGCCCCCTGCCCGGGCCGCTGAGGGAGCTGCTGCGCCGGCTCCCGCCGCGCCCCGNGCCGCGCCCCGCCACAGGCGCGTGCGCGCGCGTTCACGCAGTTTAAATCGACGGCGGGGCAGGAGGGGTGGAGCTTGTCTGTAGCCGGTGAGAAGAGGCGGAGCATCGGCGCGCCCCCGGGTGGGGGGAGTCGGTATGGAGATTTGCCGTACCCACTCAGTGCGAGGCCGTAGTGGCCCCGGAACGCTTCACGGAACGCCCCGAGGTGAAGGCGGGCAGACCGGGGCAGCTGTAACATTCGCGCCTCCCGGTGGCGTCACCCGGAGATGGCGTCATCGACGCGCGGCCTGGCTCCGCCCGCACGGCGTCGCTCTGTGCCTGACACGCTGTCTCTATGGTGAGCCTACCTCCTTCCTGCCCTTCTTTCCTCTCTTCTCTATGGTGCGCGGCCCAGGCTCCGCCCTGCAGGGGCGACGGCCATCTTGGCCGGGTGGCGGCGGCGGGAGCACGTTGCGTGCTGCCGGTCCGCGGGACACGGGAGACGTGAGACGCTTCCCCGCTGCGGCCCGGCCAGGGAGCAGGGACACCTCCCTTTCTGCTCCTTATCTCCCGGTAAGCAGCCTCGGACGGGACGGCTAGGGGAATAGCGGTGTTATCGTATGTGATCGGGGGGCAAGCAGAGGGATCCCTTCCCCCTGCCGGCAGCCTCCCTTACTGTGGGCCCTGCCTGTGCCGCTGGGCTCGACTCGGGAAGGCGGTCCCCTCCTGCGGGGCCTGGGACTTGGCCGTCCATTCACGACGGGAGCGGAGCCATCTGACCGATCATCGCCTGGGCCTCGGGAACGCCTGCTCCCGGCCTGTCCCGGCGATGGGCCGGCTGTGCGGCGGCTCCAAGCTGCCCTGAACCCGTTGTCTCCCTGGCTCAAAGGGAGCCTGGCCGCACACTCCATTGAATCGAGAACTCGGTGATGGGCAGGGCCCTGGCGGGAACATCGGCCTTCCCCGGCCGGCGCTGCCCGCACATGCGGTTCGTCCTCTCTGGTCGGTTGCACGTCATCTTCAGTGCTTTGGGTTTTTTTGTCGGCCCTCCTGCGCTCGCAGCAGCAGCGAGGTGAAAACGATTCCTTCTGGTGCCGGGTTCAGCCGCAGGAATCGCTTTAGTGTGGAGACGCTGTGGTGGGCTCTCGACATTGCGATGGTCGGGGTCTGAGGAGGGGAAAGCCGGTGTTTTTCTCGTGTGAACGGTATTTCCTTCCTGGAGGGAAAAAAAAAAAAACAACATGTTTTGCCGTATTTTGAGGAAAGTTAATATCCGTATGCGTGCTTCTGGGGTAAAGAGATCAAGACTCCTAGCAGGTTTGATAAGGTCATAGGATAAGAATGTTTTTTTCCAAGGTATGTGTAGAACCTCACAAAACCACCTCAAACTCGGCAGGGCTTTTTTCTAGGACCATGATCTTGTTTTCTCTCTGGAATGCACTTAGTTATTTCACTTGCAAGTTTCTGTGGCAGTTTTCAGGTTCTAATGGTTTTCTAAACGCCAGTTCTAAACAAGTGGTCGTGAAATACTTTTGCAGTTTTCATGTGGTAGATTGCTGATTTATGGGTTTAGTCCTAGGCATTTTACGCTCTGTTAAAGTATTAAAGATTGAATGATAATTAATGCTGTTCAGCACCAGCTAAGCACACCCACTCCTTATGCTGCGTCAGTATATTTGACCATATGCTTTTCATGTTAACATTGTATTTTCATATTTGTGTCATGCTTTATGAGTAATATAATGAGTTAAATACAGTAGGGAGATTTGAGACTTGTTTAAACTTCTTTTTGAATATTGGCTCAGTTTCTAAAACAGATGTCAAAAGGCTTAAGGACAGACCAGTTCTTGATTCTTAGTAGACTTTGTACTTGTAGCTTTTACTATTATTTGTGCTTTGACACATAGACGTGTAGTGATCTCCATATGCAGCTTGAGAATTCATTTATTTAAATTTTCCTCAGGTATTCTAGTTCTTCATTTTTTGTTCTTATTATGGAGTGACTGAATATTGTCACTGCATTTATCTTTGAGGTCTGATACAGTGTAATTTAATAAGATGTTAGCTGTTTTTTTCTGTAAAATAAATAAGGTATGGCTTAATTCTGAACACGGACCTCTTCACACTTAGTTGAATTGTCACTGGTTATGTTTCAGTCTTCATTTACTTTTTTTGGTGTTTCTTTAAGTCTGATTAGTTCTGTGTAATTACAAATCTTTGGACATAACTGACTTAGTGAGTTCAGATATAACCAGTGCCTGCGAAAGATAAATGTTGATATTCCTTAGTGCAAGTATTCTACAAATTGTACATTAGTCTTGCCTTTTATGACAGGTACCAAGGTCTGCTCTCATGGTTTTCAGTTTCTTCTGCTGTGTCAGAGATGGGAGCAGCTGTGTCAGAGAGCCTCAAGGCACTGGCTGAAAATCCTTCTGATAACATACTTTGTATTTTATTTTCAGATGTGTTTTATTGCTTTTATTGTCGTAATTGGACTTAACAGCTTTTGATGTCAAGAACTTTATTTTTGCTAGCAGTTGTTATACCTTCTCTCATTCTTTCACCTGTGTTGTCAGTCAATGGTTCTGGAAAGATTTTCTGTTGTCACTCCATCAGAATTCACTCAGTCAAAATAATGTTTTACTCTGTAGTTACTAACAAATTGATATTTTTTGCAATTTGGTTTTGTTCTGTTCCTCTTGGTTTGGAAAGCAGAATACAGACACGAACTGAAATGCCTCTGAATACCAGTTTCTCCTGCCCTTAAACTGCTGACTGCTATGCGGATAGTAGCCTATGCTTGTTGTACATGTTGCTGACTTATGCCAGTGTATTGAGAGCTCTGCTGTCTGCACCTAGAAGTCAGACAATCATATTTGATAGTTTAAATGCCACCATAGTAACTGCATATACATAAATAACTTGAGTTCAGTCTGGGTTTGGACAGTGTTGTTTCATGTAGTTCTCACTATGGCATGCTTTTCTTGGAAACAAATGCATTCTCGGATGTAATCACAGTTACAGTGAAGAAGTGGGATTGGAAAGCTAATGTTCAAGAGGTGTGCAGTTACTTACACATCAACCTCTTTGGCATCTTACTTAAAAGAGGAAAAATGTCATAATTTTGCTTTTTCCATCTCTGAACTCTGCTCGTAATAATTTCAGATGTGTATGTACTTCTCTGTGCTGTGACTAATTACATTCTCTTGGGGATTTTTTTTTTTCCCCCTTAAGTTTCTGGAAGACTACCACTCGTCCTAACTGGTGCATGTGTTTAACCCTGAGCTGTGCATTATGGCAGACAAGTTAACAAGAATTGCTATTGTCAACCATGACAAGTGTAAGCCAAAGAAATGCCGTCAAGAATGCAAGAAGAGTTGCCCTGTGGTTCGAATGGGTAAGAGATGTCATTTAACAAAGAACTTCTAAATAGTCTTCTGTTAGAAGGAACTAAGTTTTTACAATTTGAGGGTTGTTTGTCTGTCGTTCATGCTTTGTTTCATAAAGAAGTAGCACTGAAAGCATGGAAATTCATAGTAGTAATGACTATATTTCAGGCTTTCAAATGGTCTGAAGCTACAGTGAAACATCAGTTGGTTACATGTTCCTCTGTGGAATTTAATAGTACTGACAAGAATTGTGATTCATCAGAAAATATCTTGAGTTAATCTTACTCTTTTTCACCAGGAAAACTTTGCATAGAAGTCACATCACAGTGCAAAATAGTGTGGATCTCAGAAACACTCTGTATTGGTTGTGGTATTTGCATCAAGGTAAAAGACTGCTTTGTTTTAAGAGATAAATTTCCTTATACTGTTATATTTAGTAATGCATACTGTAACTTCAAAGAGCAGTTTTATTTTCCTGGGTAATCAGCCCTTGCTAGCTGTTTATACAAAGTGATGTACTGTGTCATTTCACTGAACTGGTTGGATTGCAGGGTGTGGGTTGTAACTTTTTGTCTGTGGCTTGGGAAGTCACCTATGGAAAAGCAAATGGAGTCATCTGGTGAAGGTTCTTTTTGAAGTATTCAGATGTGCAGCTGGGTACAGAGGAGAACGTAGCATTTTGTCAGTAAGTGGTGTGTGTGCACTAATGATCTGTAAATTCATTTCTATTCCAGAAATGTCCTTTTGGAGCCTTGTCAATTGTTAACTTACCTAGCAACCTGGAGAAAGAAACAACACATAGATACTGCGCCAATGCCTTCAAACTTCACAGGTATTTCAGTTTTCAAATCTGTAAAAGAGACCAATAAAATGAAGGTTTTGATAATCTAAGCAGAGTGCACATCAAGGTGTTCTTGGTTATTATCTCAGTACCTTCCTTCCTGAATGCTAATTACTTTTTCCCTTGTTAAAAAACTATTACAATGACATTTGAGTGCTCATTTTGCAGAGCTCCTCTGTAAAGAACAGACTGCTCTTAAGTATTCCTTATGTTCTTCTGTTGAAGAAATACTTAATTTAGATGATATATTTGAAAGTTAATAAAGTAGCTTGAAATAATCAGAAAGTCTGAAAAGTAGTTGCTACATTTATTTTGCCAGCAGATGCTGGTGTCTGATGGCATTAATGCAATCTGATGTTGTGTACAGGTTGCCTATCCCTCGTCCAGGGGAAGTGCTGGGATTGGTTGGAACCAATGGTATTGGAAAATCAACTGCCTTGAAAATTTTAGCAGGAAAACAGAAGCCAAATCTTGGAAAATATGATGTACGTATCAGCAGTAGAATAGAGTCGGCATTATAGGGAGATGTGGTTCTATTTCTTCACAGATGTTTTTCTGTCTGTGAACACAGTAGAATTTGTGAGGACACTGGCACTTTTGCTAAGTCCAACATCAGACTTTTCTTTGAAAAGCCAAGTTACTCTGACCACAGAAACCTGTGCTATGAGCTGAACCTTCCATGTTGCTTCTGCTCTAAACTGTAGGAAGCATTTCCTGTGTGTACGTGGTTGGAAATGCATCTGTGTCGCTGCATGAAGCAGAACTGTCCAGCTTGTCTGATTGCTCTGAGCAGTTCCTTTTCTTTTTCTTCTTGTCCTTTTCCCTTTGTCTTGCCCTTCTGTATTCTGTGACATTTTTGCTAAAAACAGAAAATGAACACATTTTATTGCATCTTTTGTGCAAGTAAATTTTATCAGTTAACCCTTTTCTCCTTTTCACCCTTTTCCTTTGGG
>VWYK01082823.1:0-14174 GCA_013399775.1 Semnornis frantzii | reverse complement strand
ATGTGTGGACATGGCATGTCAGGTCATGGTTGAACGGACCTGGAGGTCTTAGGTTGACAGTTGGACTTGATGACGTGTTTTCCAAATGAAATAATTTTATCGTTCTGTGCTTGTAAGATAAATTAATTGCAGTGGCAAACTTGCGACTGTAAGACAGAGTCTTAGTGAAATAACATACTGCGTTTCTGCAGAAAAAAAGTATGATGCAAAAACTGCTATAGAGCTACTAGAAAGACACTTGATCGGTTTTAGTGGGATGTGTCACTGCCTATGGTGGGGGTTTGGAACTAGATGATCTTTGAGGTCCCTTCCAACCTAAACCACTCTATGATGGTATGTTATAGTATAGTAGATTCCTTTTTAGGAGTAAAGTGGATTAATTTATGTTAAAGAACTATGAATCTAGTTCAATTTTTATTAATCCTAATACTTTGTCATGTTGCTGAAACCAAAACAAGAAAAAAGCTGTATGAAAGTGAAGGAAAAATCTGTGATGATGGATGCCTGTAAATGAAACACTGAACTTGGGAAAATACATGAACCAGTGAGTGGGATGATAAAATGCCTAGACCTTGTGGCCTTGTGGGTTATGATGGCTCCAGGATGTAGTCTAGCCTGAGACTGAAAATTCACAGTGACTTGTGGTAAACTAGACTATGATGTTTGTAATCTCTGTTACCTGGGGTAGCATCCTGGATTAGGCTCGGATAAGGCAAAGGTTTTTGGTGGTTGCTTTTGATGGTTGGGTTGTTTTGGGTGGTTGGTTTTTTGGTTTTGTTTTGTTTTGTTTTGGTGGTCGGTTTGTTGTTGGTGGTTGTGGTGGTGTTATGTGTGGTTTGTTTTTTTTTTTCTTTCTGTTCACAAGAAGCTGGGAGGGGCAACAGCCAAGGCAGCTATCTGAATCAGTGTAGTATTCCATACCATGCTGACTCATGCCTGCCATATAAGGAAAGTGCTTACTGAGACAAGTGTGGGTGCTTTGAGCAGGTCACTGTGGTTTGGCTGGTGTGTTGGAGAGGGAAGGATCAGGCAGCGGAGCTGAGCCAAGCCATAGCCATCAGTGCTGCTTTTTGTATCATTGTTCTGTGTGCCATTTCATTAGTATTACTTTTATTCCTGATTGTTTTTATCTCTGTGCTGTCTTATGAAACTCTCTTTATCTCAGCCTATGGGGCTTTGTCTTCTACTGACTTTACTTCCCATTCTGCTGGTGGGGATGTGTGTTGGGAAGGCAGTTGTGCAAGCAGCTGTGGGGCTTGGCTGGCAGTTAGGCATGAACCATGACAAGCAGGCCCTCAGCTGGCTTCACACTCTACCAAAAAGTAGGATTGACCCAGGTAATGTGGTCAGTTTGTCCATGGGTTCAGCAGCTCTTTTCCTAGCTTTCCATGATGAAAGATGAAGAGACACCTATGGTCACCAACACCTTTCTTCCAGTCTAACAGCACTCCCAATCAGAGCATCTCTAATCTTCAAGCTGTTTCACAGCAAGTGCTCACCTTTACTATTGTACAGTGTAGCTCAAGGCACAGCACTGCTGTGCACCATGTCACATAGCTCTGACTTTCCCTGTACACACTGGAAGGCTTGTGCAGTAAATGCATCATCATGCAGGGATGTTGCTGATACATACTCTGGGAGCTGCCTACCTCCCATAGGAGATAGTACTGGGCCACACAGCCACTAATGGAATCATTTGTCCTGCAGGATTACTTAACTCATGATCAGCATCACCTTGACACCTGTACATATGCACACGGTTTCCAGCCTCAGAGATGGTTTGCAATGGTTGACGATGATCCAGCTTATGTGCCAGGGAATTCCTGCCAGGGATGGTAATACATAGCTCTTTATTTCTGTTGTCAATCATATTTTACCACAGAACTAAGAGAAACACTGCTGAGGTGAGAAAGGGGCAATGTGGAGACTAGAGAAACTGACATTTGCCTGTTGGGATTGGCAGAGAGTCACCTAGAATCATGAGTGAAGGGGTGAATCCCAAAAGGCTTTATTTCCATGACAGTATATTGATGCAGCACAGCCTTAAATCCCCCACCAGGTGTGCACAGCTATTAATCCACGAAAAGAGTTAAAATTGTCGTCAACGTCTCATTCTGAGCATTTAGAAGATAAGAACCACTTCATATTCTAAACAGGGCAGGAGGAGTTTGTACATGTGTGTTTGTAACCTGTAATCAGACAGTGATAACCATCTTATGGTAAAGGTGGTAAAGGTAACCATGTTCCATTATGTAGGCCAGTCAGGCTGACCATAAATACTTAAGTTATTTCTCTTTTTAATGCTTTTTGGAGTAAAATCCTTAGTGTTTTGCTGCTTAAAATTAAGAAGATAGTCCATCATTTAAAGGAAAAGAGAACTGGCAACTGGCTTACAGTTTCCTCCATAGGGCTCCCACAGTGCCAGTGCTGATCACTTCCCAGAAAGCTGACCACCTCTAACACTTGTCTGTGCTGCAGGAATGCCAACTGTAATTAGATGTGTTAAAAATACTTTCCACAGTTTATTCATGGTAGCACATTTCCTGTTCTGTGAACCTGTGAAAATTAAGGCATCTCTCCTCTTGGATTTGTTTTTCCTAAGTACTGGTTTCATTTTAATGAATTAGAAGGATTTTACCCCATTTTCTCCCATCATTTCCCATGCATTTCCACCAAAAATGGGGCCCTTGTTTTCCCAGTTCTGTATGGTGATGCTGAATCACTACAGCCTGCTGATGTGGTCTGCTCCTGGTCTCAGCTCGGCATCCATCTAAGCTGCTTGGTCCACAAAAGCAACTTTTCCTAATTAGCCATCCGCCTCTCTGTTGACAGATAAGGGACCCTTCTCTTGTGAAAATTATGCCAGGCAAGGAGTGGAAAATAATGGGAATAAAATACTAAAGTAATGGTAAAAGGGGAGGAAACTCACTCCTCCACAGTTTGGGCTGTGAATAAAGTATCATTTCCTGAGTGTGTAGTGAGTCAGCTGAAGTACAAGCAGCTGTACCATGTGCTGCACAGCAGCAGGGTGGCACACATGCAGTGAAGGAATCTTTCACTCTGCTTTCAGCCATAAACAGGAAGCACATGTGGGTCCTGCTTAGCTGGAATGTACTGTGGGCCACATCAAACAGCCAGGAAATTGTTCCTCAAGATATTAATACCTGATCTGCTGTGCCAGGCTGATCGAGTGGCACAGTCTGACAGTCTAATCTTGCTTCACAACTCTTGAAAACAAATTTCTTAGTTCAGTGCTTATTGTCTGCTTCTGAAGCACACTTTTGTGGCAGTGATGTGTAAATAGCTGGGAGACTGGCTTATCATTCCTGTTGGACTCTGCATTGTATGATAAGCCCATGATCATAAAGGGCCTTCTCTGCTATATAAATGTGAATTATAATTTTGGTCTCTCTATCTCTTCATTCAACACCCTCAAGTAAATTTTCCCAGATAATGCAGTTCTTGTATTCTCTATACCCCAGTCAATAAAGTGGTTTCAATGATGTAACTGTCTGTGATGGCATTAAGCTCTCCACAATGGCTGGTACTTGCTTCTCTCATACAGTATTCTGATGTTAGGAGGAAAAACCCAGTCTGTTCTATTACAGTCCATTAAGAAATCTAATTTTGCATCAAAAAACCTATAATATGTTTTTCAATAACTTTTTGGGGAGTTATCATAGAGTATCAAAATTGGCAAAAATGTTGTCAAGTGTAAACATGGGTCAGAATTTCAGAAATGAGATCTTATACCTGCTAGCTTGGGGAGTTCCTGCTCACCGTTGCTCTCAGAAGTGACAGAGAGCATGAGCTGTCGCCATGCAGCGTCACGTTTTATGAGGCTCTTTATGAGCAAGTTGCCAGTGATGAATGAAGATAGTCACACAGTGGTTCTAGCATCCCCTGCTGGTGCTCCCAGTGTCTTCATGTTACACTGTGAAGGAGTCTCAGATCCTTCACACCCAGGGTGCGTGTCTGTACATTTCAGTTTACAAACTTCTCATATTTTTCTGCTGTGGTTTGGCTCATCATGATTTCAATACTTCATTTACAGTACTAGTGTAGCTGTGAGAGAATTCATTTTATGTCCATGACACTTACTAGAATTCATGCCTTGCTTTTAATTGCTGGATTAAATTATTTTTTGTATTTTTTTGTGTGTCATCCCACAACAGAGAAGTCAGAAGAAAGGTACCTGTATGGCTAGTTTTGGAGAAAAAAAACAACCAACATTGACTTAAAGGTAATTTGCTTAACAAAATTATCTTTTGTCCTCAGAGCCTATTTTTAAGAGACAGAGAGTCAAATAAGTACAGTGTGTAGGTGAATGCAAACCAAGTAAAAGGAAATTTATTGCACCTATTCACTTCCAGAATAATTTGCCATCTTACCTCACATTAACGAGTGCCACTCCCTTTCTTTAATTAACACTGATATTAACAGTAGAAGGGAAAACGCTGAAACGTAATTAAGAGTTTCCATTTAGCCATCTTGCAGGACAGAGAACAAAGGGCAGGACATGCTATCTTCTCTCCCTTTCATGGTAGTCGGGTCTTTCCCACACAGCCAGTACGACCAGGCAAGCACAAAGACAAGCTTCAAGCTGCCCTCAGGCAATGTGACAGCCTGCAAATGTCCTTGCTGCTACTTCCATTTTCCATCCAGGCTGAAAATTTGTCCTGCCACTTACACCTGAGTATCAGTTAGTCTTACTTGGAGGTACCACGGCTGAGGGGAATCAGGATGAGATAGAGAGATGAACCTACAAAGGGAAAAGGAGTGGCACAGTCAGAGAAGAGCTGAGCACTGTTTTTTTCCATACCTTTGTGTGCTTCACATATCCCGAGGCTGGAGAAGAGGACTCCAGAGATTCACAGGTAAGCAGAAGGTGACAAGCTGCCAGACAGCTGCCACGGCATGTGGGAACCACAGTGGGGATGGGCAGAGTCAGGAGGAAAAGGATGTGTGAGGCCTAGGTCTGTCTTCAGGCTGTGAACTCAGATGTGGAGTTCATGCAGCAAAAAGACCGACAGCTGTGAGCCATGAACTGAGCTTAAATTTAAACATTGCTTAAAATTTGATGTTGGTACACATACTGTTTTGGAGCAGTAACTTCACTGGTTACAGGAGGCAGTGGATAAAGGCAAGGTCCTGTCCTTGATGCCGGATCCCTCTACCTCTTGCCCTGGTGTGGCTGCTGTAGCTGCATCAGCACCTGGTCTGTGCCTGGGTGGAGTAGTGAGGTTCACAGGCCATATCCTAGGATGGAGATGACTCTCACAGAGTTGAGTCAGGGTGTGGATAGGTTTGTCCCTTTCTATACTTGTGCACCCCTGCCATACTTGCAACCTAGTCTCCCCATACTGGCTAGGCTTGTCAGCCGGGGACCACAGCAGGCACTAGGAGCAGGCATAGGTCCTTCCTTCCTGCTGCATTGAGGTGGAGTGAACTTGTGGCATTTATGGTAACTACAGGACTCCCATGCCCCAGGAAGATGTCCTCTGGCGTGGTTAATCCAGGCAGGCTGTAACATGCTGCTGCCAAGGCCCTAGAGCTCATGTGGCCAAGAGGTGGGAGGACATGCCAGTACAGCATTGCTCCTGCAATGGCAACCTCTGATGTAGGTTGCTGGAGACAGCAGGCTCCAAGAATTGTCCTGACTCAGCTCTTACACTGTTGAGATGAAGCATAAGAGATTCTGTCATAAGAAAGTCTGGTCCTTCCTGGTAGCCCTTTAGGTAAATGCCTTTCACCTAAACATACACCTAAATGCAATTTCCCATAAAAACAAAGGTATTTTAGCAAATAAAAACTCTGTAAAAATAACACTTGTGAAAGAATAATTTTGAATTTACACTGAGTATTTTTGAAGTCCTGAAATTTGATCAATATCTTGAATAAGTATCCTTCTGATATCTATTTATTATTCATATCACAAAAGGCACTATGTTCTCTTTTGTTCTTTTGCAACACCAAAAATAACTGTGGACGTCCATCAGACACTGGTGGTTCTGTGTTTCCCCATAGGACAACAGGAGGACGAAAACAGAAGAGGGACAGTGTATGTCACATTGCTGCTCCCGAGCAACAGGTGCCATGCTCTTTCAGCATTGTGACACACTGAGTTCAAAATAGATTCACAACAAAGGGGCATTTGTGGCAAATTGTTGCTGAAATGTGGTGATAACATAATGTCTGCCAGAATTTGTGTTCTCCAACAAGTTTGGTGCAGTCAATAATAGCAGCTATCTCATGGCCACATAGCACAGTCCAGAGCAAAAACGGAATAGAAACAGAAAGAAAAAAAAATTAAAAAAAATAAAAAGATAAAAAGGAGCATCTGAATTGCACTGCAGGGACACCATATCCTTCCTCTTTAAAAGCAGGAGGCACCTCCACACTGTGCAGCCATAAAGCCACCAACCAGCTTTGCTCAAGGTACTGCTGGTGGTGTTATTGGGGCACTGGATGAGTCATTGTGGCTTGTAAGACCCATGCAGCAGGTAAGAGAGTATCTGTGGATTGTCCTAAATTGAGCTGCATCTGCCCACAACTACAGTGTTTGCAATAGTCCATCGGCTGCCCTAAAACTAACTCAGACCTCTCCATATGAACTGCAGAGCAGAAATAGTTTGCTGTCAGTGTTTGATAGCTTATAGTCATATAGCAGAGTGAATAGGAGATCTGCTGGGTTGGCTAAATGGTCCTCTGCATCACTGTTCCCCTTTTTAGTTACATGCCTTACAAGTCAGAACTACTTCATGTTGTAAGCTGAAGAGACTGACTTTGATGTAAAGACCAAATAGACCAAATGACAATGACTCTGTGAAAATTAAGAGCTGAGTAGGAGCAGGGGTGGAAGAGGCAAATATAGGACTGTGTTTGGTAGAACTGAGTATTCTTCTGATTGGAATGGTGAGCCTATGATGGTGTTCTGCAGACTCCAATGAGGGTAGTAGGCTGAAATGCGGTGTCCTGAAGTTCAGGTGTGAGAAGAGTCTTCTTTCTGTGATACTAGGCTCATGCTGCTCAGTATGCTCCTCTGTGGTGACACAGAAAGACCCTTTCCCAGAATATTTGCAGATTACACCAAATGAGGGAAAGTGACCTGTGTGGGAACAGCAGCACTTCAGTCCAGAAGAACTCTGAGGTTCAGACACTTGAGGATGTCAATTCAGAAAATGACAGAGGATTGAACTAGCAGTCATCCCATGAGGCTCAACCAGAAGAAGCACAAGTTTTGGCCACTGGGCAGCACAGTCAGAAGCATGGCACAGATAGAGGACATCAGACCAGGTCACCACCCTGCTGAAGAGGACTCATGGACCTACCTCAGGCTGTAGGCTGAGGCATGTGGACAGTTACTCTGTGAACAAGACCAGATGTGCCCTGAACCCCATTAAAAAGAGCAAGCCTTTGATCAAAGGATGCTTTCTTTCCCCTGTACTCAGCTGGTGAGATCTCATCCAGGATAGAGCTCAGCTAAGGAGGAAATGGAAATGTGATCCAAGGAAAGATAACCAGGATGGACAAAGCCACCAAGGAGAGGCTTGAAGAGCTGACATTCAATCACATGAAAAGAGGGCAAAGGAATGATATCGCTCATAGCTACCCGAAGTGGAGTTATAAAGATGACCAAGCTGAACTGTTCCTAGTGGTGGGAGATGATACAGAAAGAGGAAATAGTAGCATATTGCACCTTGGGAAGGAGAAAGTGGACATTAGGAAGAAAATTTCTTCACTAGATTTCTTTTTCAATGCAGAAGCATGCTTCCAAGGCAGGCTGAAAGACCTTGGAGATTTTCAAGACTGGAAGGAGTCAGAGCTAATAAGTGGGTAAAGTGTTGTAGATAGCAGATCTGCTCAGAGAAAAGCATAAGATTTTAAAATTCAGCTATGGAAAGCAACTGTAAAATCAAAATGATTTTGCATGGCTCTGTCAGTGCATGAGGATGCTGTTATCTAGGAAAAGCATATGCAAAGTGATGAGTGCCATTTTAAGCAAGGTGGAGGGGTCTGTCACAGGTCCTTGTGCTATGCAGAAGTGAATTGCTGGTTCTTTGAAGGCTTCTTCTCCTACTGATCATGGGGAAGGATAAAAAGATGCCTATAGCAAGGAAAAAAGGGAATCTTTGATGAGATTAAGGTTTGACTCAAGCCTCAGGCCATTTAATGAGGCACTGAGCCTTGTTCTGATGAGAAACAAGACTTGTTGACCAGCAATACTCTTCATCCCCACTACCTTGCTGCAACCTGGGCAAAAGTTTGATGACTGTGGAGCACAAGGAGGAGCAAATGAACCTTAGATACTTGTCTTTCTGCCCTGCCATTGATCAAACCTTTGCTTAGGATGCAGTGAGGCGATGGGGTGAGTAGCCCACGTAAGGTCCATAGCATGTCATGGCTCAGGCAGGTCTGCATTCTGTCCAGGTTCCTTCTCCCAAGATTAGAGGAGCATTGCTGAAAGATGTCTCAGCAACCTAGGAAGCGTGTTGCCTACTTCTCATTTCTGAAGCTTCTCTTTCCATCCCACTAATCAGTTTAAGATGTAAAGACTAACTTTGGATCCTGTCTTTTTTTTGGGTTTTCATTGCATCAAGGACAGCATTCTACTGAAGCAAGGGTCTGAAGCAAGTGCTGCATCTGACCTATGCTGTGAACAGAGGAGCTCAGTTTGACGAATTCTATTCACTGGTGTTTTTTTAATAGTTTTCCAATTGGGGGAGCAAATTGCCCGTTACAGTGTATTCCCCATGTCCCCAGGCCCACATATATTTTCCAGGGGCTCTTCTCAGCATTTCACATTATAAAATCAATCTCTATTTAAGTAAGAGGGGGATGTTTATTTCTTAGTTTTTTGTAATGTATTTTGTGATTTATTACAGCTCTCAATGTTGTATTATTTATTTATTGTGCCTATAGGATGCTCTGCCATATGGTAATAGAGGAGCGACAGGAATTAGGGATGTAAGAAAACGAAGTCAAATAATTTTGATACACTGTAGGACTCCGTCCAAAATTAACGAAGGAACAAAACTGCAGTGCAAGGATAGTACCATAACATTTATGCTCCCAAGTTTTTATGGACCCAGTGGAAGTGAACTAAAATACCCAGAAAAATCAGTCATATCTGAAAGCAAAATTTAGGACTATATCTTAATATATCTCCCAAGGTGTTTCACAACTGACTTACTTGCTATGGAGTTCTTAAAAGTTAATTGTAAATGTGCACAGAAACCTGAATGAAAAAAGTATCAAGGTTTTCTTTTCTTTCCTTTCTTGCATTCTCCCTGCAAAGTTTTCCTTTCAAACTATAATCCTAAGTCTTCAGCTGTGAGAAAAAGAGGAATCATTCAGCCTGCAAAACATCTGCATTCATTAAGTGATATCTCAGCCTGGTTCATTCAGTGTCAAAGCTCTCAACAGCTTCAGTAGACTATGGTTTACCTTAACTAGCTGAGTAAATTTATAACTGAAATCTAAAAGCCAAAAAACTAAAGCCCTGGGCCATTCCTGTGGTATGTACTAACCCTCCGGGAAGTCATGGTTGTACCCGTTGAGGCATCATGGCTATAGCGTGACTGCAGTCTTGATGTTTGACAATGAGTCCCACTGACAGCCTAGGGCCATAGCCTCTCCTTTCCATGGAGATCATACTCTTGGGTGGAAGAGGAGGGAAGAAACCCAGGTTAGTGTGTATTTATACATAATGGCCATACAAATCCCCATCTGACCTCCTTCATGGTGTATAGGAGCTGATATAGAAAAGACCTGGAGCTGCTGGGAATAAGCACCATACTGACTGTTTTGCTTGGGAAATACCAAACTTAGCAAAGCTGAGTCATGTGGATCTGGTTTAAGTTTCTTAACGTTTTACCATTCAGTTTCCAAACTTCGGTTCTTACAGAATTTTTCTGCAAAACACTGTGCCTCATTCTGTCCTCTCAAGATGACATCGAGAGATTTCTAACTAAAGGATCTTCTTTCTCTCTTATTTTATCCCCAACTCCACCAGCACTCCTGTTTCAGGGCTATTTGCCTGTTGCTGTGATTCTTGCCACAGTATGTGAGTGGTGTCCCAGCTGTCAGGGCAGTCCTCATACTTAGGTCTTTGTCCCACCACTAGGCTTCTGCCTGTTGAGGCTTTTCTAAAGGAATTTTCCCAGGAGACAGTTTATCTCTTCTGTATCAGAGTACTTCTTTAGAATTGAGTGTCTACTGAAACAGCACCAGAGGGGAGCCTTCCCCTGCTTGTTGCAGCCTTCAGAAATGCTGTGCTGCTTCAGGTACTGGAATGAGAGCAGAGTAAGTCATTTGTGCTTGTTTCTGGAGCTGAAGAAATGGTAAACAGCTAGGCAGGAATTACAAAATCCTGCAGTGAGAGATTCAACCGTCTCAAATCCTATTTCAAATAGTTACAGAAGGGGAAAAAAAGATCAACATTTGATTGGCCTGCAGAAGTGGCTATCTGAATCGTAACTAAGAGGAGCTTCCAAGAAAGCAATCTATGGATCATGAGTGTTCTTCAGATGGGATATCCTTCACACAGTACGTAATTGTCACTGAACCTTGGCACTAAGGTCTTGGTTTAAACTCATATGGAATAAATCCTCACCCGTATTAATTGTGTGGCCTATAGGCAAAGCAAAGAAATCTCAGAAATCAATCTTCGTTTGTTAATGCACTGATTGATGTCAGACAAGCAAGGCTGATTAAAGCCAGCAGTGGCTGGCTCTGTTCTAGCCAACCTAAAGCTTTCCAGATTACAAAAGTCAAAACTGAGTCTTACTTGGGAAGAGTTTGAGCCTGGCTTCCTTCAGGGGAATGTGTTGGGTTGGAAGGGACCCATGAAGTTCATCTCTTGTCCAATCCCCATGCAATGAGCAAGGACATCTTTAACTAGATGAGATTGCTTAGGGCCTGATCATGTTTGAACTTGAACGTCTCTCCAGGCAATCTGTTCCAGTATTTCACTACCGTCATTGTGAAGAACTTCCTCCTGATGTACAACCTGAATCTACCCTGATTTAATTTGAAACTATTGCCACTTGTCCTACTGTTACATGCCTTTGTAAACAGTCCTTCCTCAGTTTTCTTGTAGATCTTCTGCAGGTATTAAAATGATGTGGTGGTTCCAGAGCCTTCTCTTCTCCAGGCTGCATAACACTAACTCTTTCAGCCTGTCTTCATAGGAGAGGTGCTCCAACCCTCTGATCATCTTTGTGGCTCTCCTCCAGTCCATGTCCTTCCTTTGTGGAGGACTCCAGAACTTGACACAGTACTCCAGATGAGGTCTTGCCAGAGCAGAGCAGAGTGCCAGAATTACCTCTCTTGATCTGCTGGCCATTTCTTTTGACGCAAACCAGGATACGATTTGCCTTCTGGGCTGCAAGTGCACCTAACTGTCTCTGGACTATCCAAGCTCCTTGTGAATAAGGTGAAATCCATTCTCCATCAGGGCAGAGCAGCATTGCCCTTTATGCTTAGACATAGGAATTTGAGTTAGGATCAGAGGAACTGCTTCGTGCTGAGGGCTTCCCAGCAGACTAGCTGGGTGGTGAACCAATCCATCAGCTCGTTTTGGCACAAGTGCTTGCCCTGCCCCTGGCAAGGCTCACACTTCCCCTCCAGTCAGAGGCTTGCCTTTTAACACCGCAATCATCTCTAATACTGCTACATTCCTGATATGGATTTCAGTATTAAATAGCATCAGCCAATCTGACTGAATGAGGGGCTACATCACACATGCTCAGCCATAGCTGCTTCCTTCTTGCAGGAGAGTTCTGGTGTTTCCTCACTTGAACTTCTTGTGCCTTGACAAAATAACATAAATATTTTCCTGGATCCAAAAGACACTTCATTCCTCACTGTATTCTGTCTCTTGTGGTGCAAAGACAGATGCTGTGCTAGGAGAGCTTGTGAGTCTGACCTTGACCTGCCCTGGCCAGCGCCTCTCCCTTTGTGTTTCAACACACTGCCCAGCAGACATAATTGTTGTGGCAGGGACAGTGGTGGGTACCTTCTTTTAAGGATCTGCTATCCATTAAGTTGTCCAACCTTACATGAGGCCCACCAGCACTGTCCATATCTCTCACCTCTTATAGCCACAAATCCCACTGCAAACTGTGCAGGGAAATATATTCTTCACCTGCTTTATATTGATCCCTTCTACTACTCTCTGATTCTAGCATTATAGGATTTAGTGTGTAATAGTTCTGAACTCACCTTATTACTGCCTGCATGGTTTTGTAAAGGGCATTACTTCTTTCCATGGCTGCAAAGTAAAGCTCTTGGAGCAGTATTGCAGATTTTAATTCCCTTTGTGGCTTAGGGGAGCTGGAAGTTGTAGACTCCACTGTTTTTTAAGAGAGTAGCAGGTTTTTTAGTCCTGGCTTTTGATGGAGTGGTATTTTCAGAAGGTTAGATGCCAAGCTTCTGACAGGTATTTTCCACAATTAACAGCTGTGCCTGAGGGGTAGGAATTCCTCCTTCCCTACTTCCCCAACTTACTTGCTTGTGAAAATACTGCTAAGTATACACCCACAATTTTTACAGTCCAAATTACTTTGAAAATTCATAGGTCAGTTTTGAAACTACCTATGCTCACTTTAAGCAGTGTAAATGCTTCACTTCTAGTAACCAGTGTCTCACTGTGGTTTTGAATGAATCACTGAGAGACTATTCTCATTAGTGCTGCCCTATCATTTAGCTCTGAAACATGTGGCACAACTTGGAGAAAATTACAGAGTCTTGATGCTGATCTTCAGGAAGTTTGGCCATGGATATCTTAGCATTGGTAACTAGTCTATACAAACATGCTCTAACGCAGAGCAGAAATCCTAGCAATCTGCCCCAAAAATCTGTGTATTGTTTTTCCCTCTGGGAACCAGAACCAATACAGTGGACTGACCCCGAAGGGGTTGTATTCATATTAATTGGTGCAAATTCACAAGGTGCTTGGAGATAAGAGTTTTATGAGGACTCTGGGAATGGAGCCAAAATATGACTCCCTGATGAATCTTGGAGTATTTCTGTGGTGTTCTACTACAGGAATGATCTTTGTATTTTCTTATATCTGCTGGCTGCCTATGTTGCTTTTTTTCATCTCAGTTGTTAGAAAACAGTTTGCTCAAGGCCTCCAGTCAGCAATAAATTAACTATTTAAACAGAAAAAAACATGGCACACCCAGTAGATCAACTGACCTTTAGTTCTAAACATAAAATTGAGAGGTGAAGTGCTATTTGCTTTGTGAGGCAATAGGCAAACGTTCTTTGCATCCTCATGTGCTGCTGCCAGTGTTACTCTTAGCTAAACTGTGACAGTGCAGTAGTGAGTGATTCAGACTTGAAATAACTTGTAGGCTTCTTCTTCTGAAGTATGTTAATAGGTTAACTTCATTTCACGATTGCTAATTCTGTATTATTACAAAGACTCATTACATATTTATGTATTATTTATTACACAAATCTATCATGATACATTATTTACCTCAATATTAATGGTATTTATTATTTATTATGCTATTACATGAATATGCATTATTTTAAACTTTTTTTAGACCTTTTCCGGTGTTGTTTCTTTATTCCAGTTATTGGACTCAATATTCTGCAAAGAACAATACTGTCCTGTGGGCTGAGGCTCCTGAAATCTAATTACTTTAGCCATGAAATACCTTTCACTCTTTCTTTAGTTTTATCTGTGTCGTGGTAGGCCTAGGCAGGCCAAATTGGGCTTATGCCTTTCCTGGCTTGCCCAGGCATGTTTTTCTGCTCTCCTTCCTGCTGTTTTGGGGAGAGCAACCGTGGGAAAAGGGACAAAGGGCCTGGAGCCACTAAGTCTGGGGTCTGTGGCCTGCCCAGACCCTGCTGTGAACAGGGTGCACACGGTTGCCTTGTGCAAGGCCCATGTTCTGCCCAAAGAAGGGTAAAGCAAGCCTATGGCTTCACCTAATATGGGCAAATCTTGGCTAACTNACATCCGGCCTGCACCTGGAAGCCTTCTGCCCAGATGGAAGCCCTGAGATAACACAGATCGTCCAGAGAGCCAGGAACAGGTCAGAGATGTCTGCCTCCTTTCCCCAGAAGCCCAGGGAGACTCGGGCCAAAGCCAAAGCCGCTGACGGCTACGCCTCTTGTACAGCGCTGACGGCTACACCTCTTGTAATTATTAATTG
>VWYK01082816.1:0-14363 GCA_013399775.1 Semnornis frantzii | reverse complement strand
TCCAGGAGACAGTGTGCTCATCCCAACCATGAGAAGTCAATTTGTCTACAAGAATTTTGTGGGGAACAGCAGTGAAGGCTTTTTGAAAGTCTAGGAATACAACATCAACAGTCTTTCCCTCATCCGACATCCAGGTTGTCTCGTCATAGAAGGAGATAAGGTTGGTCAGGCAGGACCCCATCAGAGTGAACCAGAGCCTACCGAGCATACCTGTGTCATAACATAGCTCAGCTGCTACAGAACTAAGGGCTGTGTTTAGGGGAATCATGCACAGGACTTCTTTAGGAGCTTCTGTCACATAGTGGAAAAATAGTTGACCCTAACAAACCAAAAGATTTTTATAGAAGTGTGTGATGGTTTGGCAGTTCCCTGCACCCTCACACTTTGTAAAATCCCCCAGACTAGACTCAGCCAGATGGAAGTTAAGGACTGAAGCTCTATTTACAGCTCAGCACAATGTACGAGTAGAGATATACACAATAGACAGGAATAGTTATAGAAATGGACAAGTTNAGTTATAGAAAGGGACAAGTTAAAGGTAATACAGAAACACAACCCCCCTCCCAGAAATCAGAGTCCTCAGGAGGGGCTCCCAACCACCCTTCCACCTTCTCCCACCATTATACCTTACCCCAAGGGTTTGGTTTACATGCAAGGTGAGCTTGGAGGATCGGCCAGGGGGGTTAGAAGCAGAGTGGTTAGTAGGGTTAGCAGAGAGGCCAGAAGACAAAACCAGTAGCTAGACAGACAGTGACTGACTCTGTGTTATCTATGTTTGCCTTCTTATTCTTAAACATCTCAGCAATGCTATGAGTGAAGTAGACATCACTATTGCTTTTCTTTTCACAGTCCATAATATTTTTTTTTAATTAAAATATTCCAATTAGCCTCAAACCAGCACACAGTATCAACCTCCATGTCTGGGAACCACAAGATTCAGTCATACCTCCCCTAAGTCCAAATGTGGATCCACCAGGCAGGTAAAGCTACTCAGTGTAACAGACACTTGGAGCAGGAGTTCATACTGTGTTTGCAGGACCCAGCAGCTCTCACCAGAAGGAGTGACTCAGGATGAACACCTGACATCAGTGTTCCAAAAACTGTGACCAATTTCCTATCTCTTCACAGATCGTATGGTGATGCTTGCCTTAGTTTAGTTAGTTGGAATTAGATTGCATGAATACCTTCCAAAATGCTCATGGATCGGTCTCATGTTCAGCTTTCTCTGTGAGGAAGAGTAACTGCTATTCCCTGATTGACAGCAATCAGTCCCCAAACCAGCACTTGCCCTCCTGCACAGTCTTCTCCCATCTTACAGGTGTATCTGTACAACAGCCTCACACACCTACCAAAAGACTTCTTATAGGAAACAAGCTGCTATCTGACAGCAGATGCATGCTCAGAGGGCTGCAGCAGCTCTGCTATGAGGACAGGATACAAGAATTGGGGCTCTGCAGCCTGGAGAAGAGAAGGTTTCCAGAAGACCTTAGAACAGCCTTCCAGTATCTGAAGGGGGCCTACAGGAAGGCTGAGGAGGGACTATTGACAAGGTCTTGCAATGCCAGGACAAGGGGCAATGGGGTTGAACTGGCAGAGGGGAGATTTAGACTGGATGTTAGGAGGCAGTTGTTTGCAGTGAGGGAGGGGAGACACTGGCACAGGTTGCCCAGGGAGGAGTTCAAGGCCAGGTTGGTTGAGGCCTTGAGTGACCTGTACTAGTGGGAGGTGTCCTGCCTCTGGGAAGGGGGTGGAACTAGATGATCCTTGAGATCCCTTCCAACCTTACCATTCTATGACTCTATGATCTCCAGGAGGCTGATTCTGCTCCACTGACTCCCTCTAGCCCTACAGAGAGATGTGACAAAGCAGCCCTTGGAGAAGAGACATCCTACCTAAAATCCTGGGGACAAACGAGTGGGGAACACAAAGGCAGCTGTCAGAGGGCTGGATGTCTGCGATACAGCAACCAGCATCACAGCCTCTTGCTGCTTTCAATTTGGAACCAAACCGACCATTTGTAAATCATTTTTAATTGTCATGTTAAAGAGTACAGAGAGCTCCTGGTGTTGGGAGGCCTGACACTGCCATCAGGCATGGATCAGTAGGCAAGATAATAGGAGGAAAACTGCAGGGTTACATAAGCAGGAGCAGGCAGGCAAGTGGGAGCATGAGAGAGGAGGATGAGTCCCTGCCCTCTCCCTGCTCCCTTCTGAGGAGCTACTCATTTGAACTCTTATGTCATGAATTAATCTGGTCTGTTGCAAAGGCACACAACTCAGTATCCTTAGGGGACATTTCACAAGGAAACAGCCATGTTATCTGTAAATTTTCTCTTAAGGAACTGTTCAGATCCTAATAGCTCATCCCTGCTTTGACTAGAAAGAAACAAAACAGGGACTGCTGTTAAGGTTTAGTGGGCTCTGACTAACTATTCACCTTTGTGGTATTATGTGTTTAAAAACTCTTAATGGAAATAGTTCCTACAAAAATCTCACTAAGCCAGGGATTTTCTTTCCAGAAGGCATCTTACATAAAATCAGAAAGGGTCAGTCACCCTGACAGTATCTTTTCAGCAAGTTTTCTACTAAGTGGAGGAAGAGTTTTCTGTATTGGTCTAGAAGCACATAGAATCATAGAATGGTAAGGTTGGAAAGGACCTCAAGGATCATCCGGTTCCAATCCCCTGCCATAGGCAGGGACCCCTCCCACTAGTACAGGTCACTCAAGGCCTCCTCCAACCTGGCCTCAAACATCTCCAGGGAGGAAGCAGCCACAACCTCCCTGGGCAACCTGTGCCAGTGTCTCACCACCCTCACTGCAAACAACTTCCTCCTAACATCCAGTCTAAATCTCCCCTCTGCCAGTCTAAACCCATTGCCCCTCATCCTGTCACTACAAGACTCTGTCAGTAGTCCCTCCCCAGCCTTCCTGTAGGCACCCTTCAGATACTGGAAGGCTACTCTGAGGTCTCCTGGAAGCCTTCTCTTCTCCAGGCTGCAGAGCCCCAACTCTCTCAGCCTGTCCTCACAGCAGAGCTGCTGCAGCCCTCTGAGCATCTTCGTGGCCTCCTCTGGACCCTCTCCAACACTTCCATGTCCTTCCTGTGCTGGGGGCTCCGGAACTGCACACAGGACTCTAGGTGGGGTCTGACAAGAGCAGAGTAAAGGGGGAGAATCACCATGTCCAGTTGCATCCTATTGTCTGTATTCATAATACACCAAAGATAGGATTGTATCCTGTACCCTGTATATATGAAGTTGTAATGGGTGTTCATTGACCTTCACATGATTCTCACAGTTATTATTTGCGATTAAAGACACCACAGTGCTTTCATGGTACCTTCAGCTGAGTTGCAGAGGACAAATATCCTAAAATTCCTTGTTCAGCTCACTAGACTAGTGGGGAACATCACAATGCAAGGACCCACACTGCCCTCACCACAGAGTAGCCAGAGTACTGTAGTAAGATGTCCTGGCTGCATCATGTCAGTAGGTATAATCATTATGCAAAACAGCAGGTAGCAGGAGAAAGGCACAGAAAAAGGTTCTGCTTCACTGAGGATTCTTATTACTGCTTAAATACAGAAGATTAGATTTTCTTTCATTATTGCTCCCCAGGAGTCCCTGCACCTTGCAGCTCTAGGATGTTTTGTAATCTGACATAAGGGACACCTGTTCATCTGCAGCATGTGGATTTGCTTGGCAAACACACTCTTGTTCTGTGGTGAGCAGCAGCAGCACAGCTATGCTTAGCAGTCTGAGGGTGGAAGGTAGAAATGGCTAACTGCTGCCCTTCGGTCTTTGAAAAGCTGCTTCGATTGCTGTTATCCTATTTATAGTTCCAAAGAGCTCTCCTTGCAATCAGGAGTAAGAATTTGATAACAGTGATGTCCACCTCTTCTACAGCAGCACTTCGATTTTGCATTATTTTTACCAGACAGAAATTAGCATTCTGATAACTGAATTTCATGATAAATAAATACACTAAAGACAGACCAACTTTATATTATGAAAGCAGCAGACAAATCTTCCAGAAATTAGTTCATTCTGTTTAAGAATAAGCTCAATGCAATGATGATCATGAAAGACACAGGCTCGTTTTTTCCTGTAATTCCTACCAAAACTTTCCCAGCAGGAACAGAGCTAATTCACAGTAAGACACCCAGCTGGTTCCCTCTGCCCTTGTATGACTTCAGTGGTGTGGTGAAAGGAATTTCTTTGTAAGCTAAGTAGACGCTTCTGAAAGCTTGGGAAGAGTTTACCCCTTCCCATGCCCTCTCATCTAAACACTAACCAATGCGGGAAGAAATTGGAGCGTTGATTTGGCTGTAGTTTTCATGAGACAACAAGGTTAAAGTCACCAAAACTACTAAGAAAATCTACCCTGATGGCAGAGCTGACGGAGCCCACAGACAGACAGGTAAGAAGGAACAAGGCTATGAGAGCTGTGAGTTGTTCCCACACAATTCTGAAGAACACTGACACTAAAGTGTACAGGTGGCAAGTTAAGTGTTAGATTTGTGAATTACTTCACTTCTGAACACATTAACAGGAGTATCTAATTGCTTTTAGGCTCAAGGCAGAACTTGGGAATAACACCACCCACCTTGACAATACCCCAAAATAAAAACAGTGGGAAATCTTACACAAATAAGCAGAGAATCTTTTCTCTTGCTGCCAGTCTCAGTTCTAAAAATTAAGTAAACAGACATGTCTGACAGATAAGCTTTGGTAAATTTAACTCAAGCAGTTTTAGACATTACTATATGCACCTAGCCCCCTATTTCACTAGAGAGGACCACCCTCCACATAAATCAACAAAATGGGAAGCTTGCTCTTGCCTTACTCACTCCAGGTTGAGGTTCTAACTGGCATCTTAGCACAAATCCATCTTTTCTGATGGCTTCATCTGAGTTGTGTCTGACTGAGTTCATCTGACTGTGAATTAGTTGTGGAAATGCAGACACTCCACTCATTCTGCTACCCCACTGACAAAAATTATAATCAGATGCACTAGGACAGAGTTCACAACACAGAAATATAATGTTCAATACACCTAAGTCTGCCACAATCAGACCATGGATGTCCTGGGACATCTCATTTACTTCAACATTTAACTCTACCCAATTCAAGGTCTTAGAGGCAAGCTAAGGGGTGGAACATATCCATCAGGCCACTGAGCAGTTCCACATACTTTTCTGTCTTCCTTTCTTCCTTTTCTGAACTGCCTTTTGACATGAACTTTTGACGTGAACTGCCTGTAAAGCCGCTAACAATCACTTTCCATCCAGCCAGTTCCCTCTGGAATTCCTGAAGCAGCTTCCTTCTATTGGTGCTTCTCCTTTCAAGGAGAAGCAACATTTCACAAAGAAGCATGGTGTGAAAGCTACATGAGTGGTTTTGCTTTTAAGTACTTGCAATTTTGTAACTGCTGCTCCACAGTCAAGATAAAATAAATAGATAGAGTAAAATGCAGAAGAGAGAAGCACAAACCAAACCCCCCCAAAGGATTGACTACACAAGATAGGAAGCAAAGGGAGGCTGGAGATAATTTTCAACTCACAATTTAAAAATATTTTGAAAACTTAGAAAATCTGTTTCTTGGGTACCTTGATTTAAGGTAGGAACTCAGGGGTTGTAGACAGAGAATTTGTGCTTCAGGGAAAAGGGAACGTTACCCCTCCCATCTGCAGTTTTCTTCAGTTCATTAAATGAATGAAATTGATTTGGTGAAGGTAATTTTGTAATTAAAAAGCTTATCATAGCTTTCTCTAATGAGCTAAGCAAACAGACAGTAATTCAGTGACAATATTTACACAGCACGCTGGGGGACATTTGCTCAGAAAATTAAATAATAGAAGAAAATGGAAAGGAGAGAGAAGGGAAAGGAGAAGAGGTCAATTCTAGATTCAAGTTCATCTCAGGATGTCAGCCCTCTGATGACTGGTTCCTGTTCTCCCCAAAATCACGGCAGCAAAAGGAAGACTGTAAGCAACTTGTGCTATCCCCCTTGTGTGGGTGTGCTTTTCACAGGCTGAATTTACTATACTCTCATCTCCTGCTCAGTCCACAGCTACCTCTCTATTCAGGATATCAGTTTCATACGCACTCAAGACTAAGAATTACCTTTCCAGGACAAACTTCTTCCCTCTAGGGTGCCAGAAGCTTCATGCACACCAGCTGAGGGCACAGTGTGGAAGGGAGGATAAATCCTTGAGAACTGAAGGGAAAGCTTGACTTCAAAAAGCTCTTCTATTAAGCAATAATAAAACTCAGAACTCAAACTATTCCTTTTACACTTTCAGAAACTAAGACAACACCACACAGATCCTGCCTCAAGAAAAGCTTTGTGTAATAAAGGATGAGAAAAAGAGCCAAAGGAAACTCAGCAGTTCCCTAGAGATTCCTTCCCTCTTGCTCTTTCTTTTATGCAGAGGTATGTCACTCCAGTTCTGGGAGAAAGTTTCCTAGAGGAGGAAATCTGTTTTTCTCTGCCTCTGTTTCCCTCATTCTTCAGAATTTGCCCTCCCACTATCTCTCTCTGCCCTGGGTAATCATGTATGAAATCTCTGGCAGTTTAAGAGTAGCTGAAAGTTAGCTCTGGAAAAGTAATTCTTAGTATTCCAAGTTTTGCACACTTACAAAGCTGTTCCCTCTGTTCTTGAAAAGAATCATAGAATGGTAAGGTTGGAAGAGACCTCAAGGATCATCTAGTTCCAACCCGCTGCCATAGGCAGGGACACCTCCCACTAGCACAGGTCACTCAAGGCCTCCTCCAACATGGCCTTGAACACCTCCAGGGAGGGAGCAACCACAACCTCCCTGGGCAACCTGCGCCACTGTCTCACCACCCTCACTGCAAACAACTTCCTCCTAACATCCAGTTTCAATCTCCCCTCTGCCAGTTCAAACCCATCGCCCTTTGTCCTGTCATTGCAAGACCTTATCAATAGTCCCTCCCCAGCCTTCCTGGAGGCCCCCTTCAGATACTGGAAAGCTACTCTAAGGTCTTCTGGAAGCCTTCTCCAGGCTGCAGAGCCCCAACTCTCTCAGCCTGTCCTCATAGCAGAGCTGCTGCAGCCCTCTGAGCATCTCTGTGGCCTCCTCTGGACCCACTCCAACAGTAAGAATAAGTTTAGACAACAATACAAGTGAAATGAAAAAGATGAGTCCTAAAAAAGTGTGAGCAGAAGATCAGTTAGGTGTGTGGTGGCACAGAGACAGGAAAATGCTGCTGAGAAAAAGGTTAATAGTGAGAGTGAACTCACAAACCTTAGAAGACCAGAGAGAGAGAGAGAACAAAATGGAAGCTTCACTGGACAGAGAAAAAGAATGTGTGAATCTGAAAATTTGTCACATTCCAACTCAGAAATAGCTACATGCCAATGCCTAGCATATGGTTTTACATCCTTCTTTACAGCTATAACACAGAGCATGAGACAATTCTTATTACAAAGAGGAAGAACATTCAGATTTGACTTCCAAACTTCCAGACAGGTTTCCTAATAAAGGAAGGAGCAAATATATCCTCATGCATTATTACAGGCTAGCATATGTCTCATGCATTTATAAGGAGGAAGGAAGGTAACAATGAGACCTCTTTGTTTCCTTAAAATTTCATCATAAAACAACAATCTACGTCCATTTCTGAAATGAGTTCAGTAAGAATCGCTACTACTTGTATTAGTGATGCAGGCTTGTGATGCACATCTCCCAGATCCAGGCTTTAACACAAAAAGGCATTTTTTAGACTAAGAAAAAAAGAGATTGATTTTCGTCTGGTGAGCCCAGGCCCACAGCTACCCTTTTACAAATAGTCTATTAAAGATTTATACCAACCTGATTTACCAAGTTAATAGCTGATTATGGTAGCATAAAGAGATATCTGCAGCTTGCACAGTTTCCTGGAGGCCTTGGGCTAAGCCAAACCACTGTTATACTAAACATATCTGATGTTCTCTTCAGCAACAAAGGAAGTCTCCTAAGGATACCTGCTTTTCTCAGCTATCCTTTGCAAATTCCACTTTCTCTCCCATATATGAAAGCAAGGATGCTGCCTGAGAGTGTTCTGAGACCACAGAGCAGGCTCTGAAAATTTGCAGGAGCTGAGCTCCTGGCCACAGGATCTTTATGTAGCCTACTACATGCAACTCCTGGCCACAGGAGCTTTATGTAGCCTACTACATGCAACTCCTGGCCACAGGAGCTTTATGTAGCCTACTACATGCAACTCCTGGCCACAGGAACTGTATATAGCCTACAACATGCTTGGAAGCACACTCTTATGAATTGTGGCTTGGACCACCAGATAAAGTTTCTAACATGGATTGCAGAGACACAGGGCAAAGCCAGCCAGACAAAATCATAACAGGATTGAACATCTTTAATAATCCTTAATCCTTTAATAATACTTAATCTCTTTAAGGGGACAACTTCATTTCTCTTGTACCACATCCTGATGGTTTTCCCTGAATGTTCTCTGACAGGAGGGCACGATTGCACTATTATTGATACCAGACATCCATAGTGCCTAACAGTACAGACCAGCCATAGGCATATAGTTGCGCCCTCTGTTAAATCAGTCAAAGAATAGGACAGAGCATTTAAGGTCATAGTCATACCAGCTGGGTTTGAATATACCTGACCTGGCATATATTCAGAAGTGTGTAAACATCCTGTAATCCAGCACAAAATATTCCAGTACACACCAAAACCACAGAATCATAGAATGGTAAGGTTGGAAGGGACATCAAAGATCATCTAGTTCCAATCCCCTGCCATAAGCATCGAACACTGAAATTCGTTCGAATCCTTTGAACAAATCTGAGAAAGCACAATACATTTATTGGTGCCATGCTTTTCTGTTTTCATCCAAGATCTCCTCAGATGGACCAAGTGTGTAATTGAAACAGCGTCAACTTGCGTGGCAGGGAGAGTTTCAGTATGCAGGCACAGAGGCAGAATTCATTAAGATAAACCCAAAATTGCCCTGCTTGCCACGAGTCACAGCCAAACCTGCCTAGGAATTGCTGATAATTAAGGTTTGTGAATCTCATTCCTGCAAACTAAGCACCCCATGATTTAAAGGAATNTCACCTTTTGTATTATAATTTCCCAGCATCTAAATTATTTCCCTCTCCTTTATACTTTGTCTTCTCTCATCCACTTAACTCCTTCTTTCAGTGTTTGTGAATTTAGGAGCAACCCCTTCAGGGCAGCAAAGTCAGCCAGTGATGATTTGCTTGCAAGAAAAGAGACAAGTGCCCAAGAAGCTGCCTAGGTCAGACCTTAAGGCAAAGCTGTGCCACTTCGTTAGCTTCAGTGGTAAGATGAAAATCCCAGAGGCACTGCAGTAATAAATATGCAATAAATGCTACCTTTATACATAACAGAAAAACCCTGCAGGTTATTCTGCTGGGGAATAATTCTGCTTTGTGCTTAGGCAAACCAACTAAATGGAATACAGCAGGGCTTTTCCATTTCTTACTTCTGTAACCTAATGCTCTCAGCAAAACAAGCACATTTCTCCCTTTCAAAAATAAAAAAATGAAAAGAATTTGTAATTGACTTGCTTATGGGAGACTGAATGTACCTGCTGCTCCCATAGGATGCAGGCAGCACTGCTCATACACTATGAAGATGAAGTAGAGGGTCTCCTTCAAGTCAAGTAGTGACAGTCTGAGTTCTGGAAGGACAGGACCAGGTTTATATCCAGGCTGTGTTGAAGGGTCTTTTTTNNGGAGCAGCCACAACCTCCCTGGGCAACCTGTGCCAGTGCCTCACCACCCTCACTGGAAAGAACTTCCTCTTAACATCCAGTCTAGAGCTCCTCTCTGCCAGTTCAAACGCATTGCTCTTTGTCCTGTCATTACAAGACCTTGTCAACAGTTCCTCCCCAGCCTTCCTGTAGGCCCCCTTCAGATACTGGAAAGCTACTATAAAGTCTCCTCAAAGCAATCCTCCTAGTAAGATAGTAAGAGCTGAGAACTCACTCTGGATTTCTTCTGACCTAAAGGAAATTGTACCTGAGGCATAACTACATGGAGAAAATTATTAGATAATGACTTAAGCATCTGAGGGCCCAGCTGAAGACAAGGCACAGTAGGAGAGCTATTGAGAGCAGCAGAACTGAAAAATGATCCACACATCTCCCACCTCACTGGCAACTCACAGCGTCTTTTTTTTTAAACTGTGGGAAGTAAGGTTGTCATGATGAGGCGAGAATGAGGTGGCTGTGAGGTTCCTCCACGGAGTCTTTAACTACCCTCTGGGTACATTAACGCCTGCTTGCAACACGTGAAACACTTCAGTATTAGTTTAGCTCTCCTTCTCCAGTTAAAAGCATTAAATTGCAGATGCCAAGTGTTTTCTTCCCCTTGTTCTCTTTCAAATTCCTGAAAGCTAAAGTAATTTTGTCATGACTCACATTATAAAAAGAACAAGCGATGTGACTGCTCCCACTTATCATGCACATATACAAAACAAATATTCTCTGTCCGCTCTACCTTGACTTGCTGGTGCCTGCAGTCCTATCATCACAGCCATCTGTTTAAGCATTAATGCCAAGCTCTGCTCCATGAGGTAATTCCTTTCTCTTTTTCTTTTTTTTTTCTTTCTTTTTCTTTTGTTTTCTGTTTTGTTTTGTGGGTAGAAGCCTTTTCCTCTCTTCCCCCTTTCCCATTTATTCTTCGGTAACTTCCACTAAACTCACTGAAATTCATCCATGGTTATGAAAAGAACAATCTAGCTACAGCTTGAGCAAAAATCCTAGCTGTTGACAAAAAACACCCATTCTCAGAGCACAGGGCCTGGACACCACTGTACAAAAAGCAAGATAATTTGAAAACAGGCGCTGCCTCAAGGTTTTATCCACAACCACTCATGTCCTAGAATATATGGCTAATCTTTCCTAGAGTTCTTCATTAATATCATTCATCCAGCAACACAATCTCATCAGTGTTATACCTTTTTCTCTGGCACGTTTCTTAGTGATGTGAACAATAGCTTTTATTAAGTTTCTAACTTAAATCTGCACTCAGAGTACTGCCGAAGGCTTTATGTAAAGTTCACAAGCCAAAGTTGTCTTCTCAACTAAGAGATTAGTTGCTTTTTTTCTCCATATTCAATGCAATGTCAGCTTCTGGGAAACATGCTTTTCTAATGGAAGAAGCCTCTTTCAGGTCTCAGTTTACAAAATTCTTCAACAAGGTTTACAAAGTAGTAAAACATTCTTTGTTAGAACCATTCCAAACTGCATTACATTTGCAGTTTGCAATTTTTGCATTTGTGACTTGTGCTCTTTTTAATGAAGCATCAATGCATGATGAACAAAACTATTTACATGAGACACAGATGAAAATAAAAAGCACTGGAAATCCAGTGGAGCAGATTTGGTGACAAGTCTTTTGAGGGACTCATTCGTCTGTTGTGAGGATGAGCCTCCAAGCTTCTGAATTCTTGCTACCAAATTCAGATTCTAGGGGGTTTGGATCATAGAATGGTAAGGTTGGAAGGGACCTCAAGGATCATCTAGTTCCAACCCCCTGCCATAGGCAGGGACACCTCCCACTAGGACAGGTCACTCAAGGCCTCATCCAACCTGGCCTTGAACAACTCCAGGGGGGGACCAGCCACAACCTCCCTGGGCAACCTGTGCCAGTGCCTCACCACCCTCACTGGAAAGAACTTCCTCCTAACATCCAGTCTAGAGCTCCTCTCTGCCAGTTCAAACGCATTGCTCTTTGTCCTGTCATTACAAGACCTTGTCAATAGTCTCTCCCCAGCCTTCCTGTAGGCCCCCTTCAGATACTGGAAGGCTACTCTAAGGTCCCCTGGATGCCTTCTCTTCTCCAGGCTGTAGAGCCCCAACTCTTGTAGCCCGTTCTCAGAGCAGAGCTGCTGCAGCCCTCNACTGCAGGCTCATGTTGAGCTTTTCATCACCCCAGACCCCCAGGTCCTTTTCCTCAGGGCTGCTCTCAGCCATTCACCACCCAGCCTGGAGTTGTGCTTAGGATTGTGCCTACCCAGGGGCAGGACTTTGCACCTGGCCTTGTTGACTGTCATGAGGTTGGCCTGGGCACTTCTCTGCAGCCTGTCCAGGTCCCTCTGGATGGATCCCTGCCCTCTAGCAAGTCAACTGTGCCACACAGCTTGGTGCCATCTGCAAACTTGCTGAGGGTGCACTGATTCCTCTGTCCATGTCACTGACAAAGATGTCAAACAGCACTGGTGCCAGCAATGACCTCTGAGGGATGCCACTTGGCACTGGTCTCCAGGTGGACATTGTGCCCTTGATCACCACTTTCTGCGTGCGACCTTCCAGCCAATTCCTTATCTGGCAGTGCTCCACCCATCAAGTCCATGCCCAGGGTCAATGTGTAAACAGATAACACATACTGCTGAAGGCATCTATACAACTGTATATTTAACACAACCAAATCTCAAACTTCATCCTTCCCAGTCTTTCTGAGGGAGTGGTAAATGGCTAAAAGCCTGTATTACCATTTCATATCTCCACTCTTTTCTTGGAATACATGCCTACATGCAGCCAGAGGGTTCTGGTGCAAACTACAGGGTTCTAATGCCCATGTGGAAACGTGCAACAGCACAGCTCTGTTTTATCATCTGCTTTCTTACAACTGACGGATGTTGGACACTCTCTGCTGAAGGCAATAGTTCTAACTCACTTTTGCTAAGCCCTTTATCATCAGTACTATGCGTAAAATATTAAATAATAATGGTTATGGTTAGATAAATAATTCACCAAGAACAAAAATCCATGCAATCTTGGCCCCTTTTAATTCTTAACAGACCGAGCCAGATTTCTGTGAATGGGTTTGTTATTCAGAAACATTTGCCAAATAGTTCTTTTGAGCACATTTCCACCTCCAGAACACTTGCAAGCTGCTCACTTCAATTATCCCCTATTCACAGTGCGAGAGTGGTAGAACTGTATTGTTTCCAGTTCCTGACTAGAAACATAAAACTTTTTAAATGGGGGAGTGATAAGTAGCAAATGCTAAATCACTGTTCATAAATAGCTTTCTAAGATAGATGACTGCATGATTACACACTCACATTAAAGTCTATGAAACCTACAAAATAGAGGAACACTATTACAAATGCCTACAAGAAAGGCATAATCTGACCCCAGGTACAAACACAGTCACACTCGGTGGTTTAATTCAAAAAGTGTTTACCAACGGCTTGTTGTACAAATTAGCAAAGTTAATATACAAGAGTGAGATTTTTTAAATTCTCGAGCAGTCATACCGCAGTGAAGAATTTACCATGGTTTTTCAAATGGAAAGAACAGTCACATCCAAGAGAACTCAGTCATTTTTAAGCAGGTTCGGCACCTTCGCTACTGGCAATCGCCACCATTACACATCAGTAATTTCATCTTCCTCCCAAAGCCGGGATGCTAAAAATCCATCCAGAATTTTCCACTACCTGATAACTAATCATTGCAAAGTTCTCTTTGATTACAGTGTGAAGCATAATGACAAGCATGAAGGGAAATGACCAAAAAATTTGTTGGCATCAACAGCAATAGCTAAAGGCTGGTTATGTTATTGCTGTGCCAGAAGGAGGCAAGGTGATATACTGTATAATTTAGTGAATGGATAACAGCATTCTGCTACCGTGAGCGAGTTGCAGTGTTATGATGTTTGTACAATGACATTTGGGTGGCTGATAGAGAGCTTTGGCAACGCTGAGTTTAACAGGGACTGGTTGTGCTGTGACTTTGTCATGGGGGACTTCACTTTTTATAAGGCAAGGAATAGACCAGAAACTGAGCTGACGGAAGTCAGAAATGAGATAGATATAATAAGTACCACATAATAAGTACCGTAATAAGATGCTAGCCATCTATAGGAACAGAATCTGTTCTTTCCAAGCTCCCTTTTCATTTTTATTCTGAATTGGCAGTAATAAATACCAAAAAACTCAATGCTGCAACTAACGTCAGAAGAAATCAGTGTATTGGTTTGAGTTTAGCTTCTCAGGGGAAACCAATACAATAATAGTAGGATGCCTTTCCCTCTCCCTCCCCACCTTTTGGAAAGGGGGAAAGAAAGGAGGAGAGAGAAGGGGTAAAACCACCCAAAGAACAGTCTGGCTACGATTTGGAAGATAAAATTTTAACAACAAATAAAAGGTAGGGAAATTGCAAATAGGTATAGGGAAGGGAAAACAAGATACAGAATATATACAACCAGATGGATGGTAGTGGATTGATGTCCACCATGTGTTAGAGACTGGCCACATGGTAGGACAGGAGAGTAGGAACAAGGATGGTGTCAGGCACCCAGCGGAGGAGGAGAGAGCAACTGGGGTGGAGTAGATGTGGGGTCAAGTTCT